>OU896711.1:24235476-24505476 GCA_918026855.4 Phaedon cochleariae | reverse complement strand
TGGACCACAGCTGTGTTACTGTCAATCGTGGTAGCTGTATTATAGAAGCACCTGATGGCACTATACACTCAGCTAAGTCAATTCTGATTTACCTCACGATACTCTCTCTGATATTATACTGTGTGATCAAAACCGTAGCGTGATACATTCAATAACTTTCAGCACATATACACCAGGACTGTTTTGTATTAGATTTATGGTAAATTAGCCCTCCAACCAGAATCAGAACTATGACTATATATATATAATCAAGAGTGCCTCATGAACTCACAAGGTCAATAACTCCGTAACAAAGTCCAATAGGATTTTTTTCATGAGAAGTACTAACATTATTTTGGCTCACAAAGCAAAAAGAATTCATCATACCCTTCTTCTTTGAACTTTGGAATTGAATAAAATAACCCAAAGGAAGGTTTTGATTATTCAACTTCCACCCTAACCAGGTGAAATTGTTTCAGTTTTTTATCGAGTTTATTCATTCAACATTTTCTGTGGAAGTATCTATGAAGAAGTGAAAGGTCGCCAACCTTTCTACGGTGTTCCAAAGATGTCAGAGTTTTAGTGACTGTGGCATCACCCACCAGGCGAGTTGCTCTTCTCTGGAAGGAATCTAAGAGCATCAGAGTATGTTTGGGTGCTGAACCCCATATATGAGATCAATATTCTAGAACAGGTCGTATATCTGTGCTTTGTAAATCATGAGAAGCTGTTGAGGAATGAGATATCATTTCGACTCATTGAAAAGATAAAATAGACTTATGTTTCTCAAATAAACTTCAGGGTCATTCCTCTGATCCATATATTAAAAATACTCCAAGTCGTCTCCGCAACGTTCAATATGGGGACATGTTTCGGATCTATAGAGTATCCATCATATGCCGATTGAGAAATTATTCTACATGATTTGAAGTATTACTTTATATTAACTTAATTGTGAAACTATAGTGAACGTATAAGTGAACTGTATTGTCAAGGTATGAAGGTCTAAAATAGCTTACCTCGATTTCATTTGCTGACCGGCGTAGTACCATCAACCATCTCGAATGGTGAATATTCACTGAGTTGAAAGGCGGGAATATTTTCAGGAAAGGTGGAAGTAATTTGGGAAAGTGATTAGGAAACAGTGATTCGTATATTCAAACTTTGATAGTTCACGACACTGATCGAAACAAATTGTTCTATATAATTTTGAACTCGAATTCATCAAACGAAACTCGAAGTACCGGGCAGGTTTTTACTAATAATACTACTGCTGTAGGTCCAAGCACAGCACACACTCGTGCCATTTACGATAAGCCCGTTTTTTCGTTCACCTTTGACTTGCGCCTCAGGTGTATATTGTGATCACGTTAATTAACAAGTATAGACAACCCATACTACAAATTCAATAGGCATCAGCCAGAACATCCTGCCCGACCGGTTGAATATCAAATTCAATAGAAAGGAAAAAAAAATCGATCAATTTATCTCTCAGTAAACCAATAACCACCAAATATCATCATTCTTAAACATATAAAAAGTACCCACTACAGATAAATGCCTAATTAAACCTATAAGCCTATGACTACAAATTATGATAAAAAAAATTATTATTGAGTGGGGAGTGGGCAAAGTTTAGCCACGGGTCTGGTATAAGAACCATTCTTAGTTCGCACCATAGCTACCCTAGCAATGCCATCTTTGCCCGGAAAAACCTTTTCTATGATGGCTAACGGCCATTGGAGTGGAGGTATATTATTATACAAAATGAGTACAATCATGCCCTCCTTTGCGGGATTCGTAGGAGTATTCCACTTTTGTCTGGATTGAAGAGTGGATAAATATTCTACGTGCCAGCGTTTCCAATAATGTTGGACCATAGCATCGAGTAACTTATATCTATCCAAACGGTTCAAGGGCTCCAAAGTAACGTCCTCTACAGGAAGCGAGGCCAGTCGGGAACTATTGAGAAAATGAGCAGGGGTCAAGGCTATGGGATCATTCGGATCATTAGATAAGTCACAAAGCGGTCGGGAGTTTAGAAGGGCCTCAATCTGGGTTAGAACCGTGACAAATTCTTCGTATGATAGAATTTGCTCTCCAATAACCCGGGCTAAATGTGTTTTGACACTTTTTATATTGGATTCCCAGATCCCACCAAAATGACTTGCCGTTGGTGGGTTCAGTTTCCAAGTGATTTTTTGCGTATTTAATAACTGATTGAAAGCCTTTCGATAATCTTCTGAATTAATCAAGTCAAAAACTTCACTCAAGTATTTTTTAGCTCCCACGAAATTGGTTCCACAGTCGGAGAACATTATTGAGCAGGTTCCGCGACGAGCGAGAAAGCGTTTGAAGGCCGCGAGAAAATTGTCGGTGCATAGGGAAGACACCAGCTCCAGATGAATGGCCTTGGTAGTGAAGCATATGAAAAAACAAACATATGCCTTTTGACTTCGGATGCCTCTATGACGGCCCAAAGTAATGGGAAAACTGCCTGTGAAATCTACTCCTGTATGGAAAAAAGCCTTAGCTTGATTCACCCTAGTTGCAGGGAGATCCGCCATCATAGGGTAATTAGGTTTGGGATTTAATTTGAAACAGTGGTTACATTTCCAGATTCTTTGGCGAATTATTTCTCGGGCTGACAATATCCAGTATCGCTGTCTCAATAGTGCTTGTAAAAGATATGCACCTGTATGACAGTTGGTTTTATGGTGATAATCAATCAATAAGTTAACGAGCGGGTCGGATTTTGGTAATAAAATCGGATGCTTACATTCAAACTTCATCGACGAATTATTCAACCTACCACCTACCCTGATTATTCCATCCTGAATAAAAGGATTCAAACGCCTAATCGATGATTTCAACAATATTTGATCTGATAAATTTTTAAATTCATTGAAAAAATGCCTTTGTTGAACTATCCGCATCAAGGTTAATTCAGCCTTTTCAAGGTCGGATTTGAAAATTAATTTATTCATCGGTAGAATTCGTGAAAACCTGAGTACATAAACTGTGGAATTGAGTTACTTGGACCAGCTCGAGAAATATTCTATCAGAACATATAACGGTGAAATATTAATTTCTTGCACTGAAACGAACACATTTTCTTCAGCAACAATCTCAGAGTTGAGATCTGTGGAATGTTTCACAGGCCATTCATTTGGTTCCAGCTGTAACCAAGTGGGCCCTGATAACCAAGTACTATGGTTCATTAAACCTGCGGGGGTAAGCCCCCTGGATGCACAATCCGATACATTTTCCTCACCAGGTACGAAATACCAATGACATTTAGGTAAACAGGACTGGATTATCGCGATTCTATTTGACACAAAAGATGGGAGTTTTAGGTGAGGTGAATTTATCCAATTCAGGGTAATTGTGGAATCCGAGAACGCAAAAACATTCACAATTTCTTTTCGATCATCGTATAATTCCTTTATGTGCACTAATCGTTTGGCTAATAGAGTCGCAGCACAAAGTTCTAAACGGGGGAGGGTTAATTTAGCCATGGGCGCCACCTTAGCTTGCGAACACAAAAATGTCACATTCACGTGACCGGAGACATTAATAGTGCGAACATAAACCACTGCAGCATAACCCACGGCACTAGCATCAGAGAAACCTACTAAGCTCACCTGAGTATTTCGGAAAACATAAACGTGCCTAGGAATTTGGAGTTTATTCAAAAGTTCGAATTCTTGCTTAATTTTATCCCATATTTTAACAGTTTCGATAGGGGCACATTCATCCCATCCTAAATGAATTTCCCAAAGTCCTTTAATCAAATGTTTTATCAGTAAAGTTAGAGGGGACAAAAATCCCAATGGATCAAACGTACGGGCTACAAGAGATAACATATTACGTTTAGTACATGGCGAATTGTTAACACCTACATTAAAACTAAATGTATCCTTCGTCGCCTCCCATTTCAGTCCTAAAACTTTCACACTACTAGAACTATCGAACTCTTTGGCCTGAGCAAGCTTATATTCATCCGGAATTTGGGCCAATAACTCTGTTGAGTTAGTCATCCACTTCACCATCTGAAAACCACCCGATTCAAATAAATGTACGACTTGGGGCTGCATTTTTAACGCCGCCTCGATATTAGGCAAGCTACTAACGAAGTCATCCATATACATGTCCCGATTGACATTGGTTATGGCTTCAGGAAAATTATCAGCTTCATCTTGACATAATTGCTTTATCACACGCAAACTCAGGAAGGGGGATGATTTGACTCCAAAACTAAGAGTATTCAATTGGTATATTCTAATGGGATCATGAAGATTGAATCTCCATAATATTCTTTGGTACTAAACATGAGAATTCAAAACTCTAACTTGACGATACATTTGTCTTAAATCAGCAACAACTGCAATTGGGAAAAGGCGGAAATTCAGCAATATATTTATGGGGTTATTTTGCAACTTTGGTCCGGTATGCAATATATCATTCAAAGATATGCCGGTATCAGTTTTCATGCTAGCATCGAAGACAATACGACATGGGGTCGACAAACTATCTTGTTTGAATACAGCATGATGTGGTATATAGTAAGACGGCTCATTGATCTGTTCTTGTTGAACTAGAGTCATGTGTCCTTGATTCAAATAATCTTCGAAAATAGAACCGTAGGTTTGACGTAAATTTGGCAATTTTTCTAATCGTTTTTCCAGGTATGTCAATCTACGTTTAGCTAAATCGAACGAATTTCCTAATAGGGAGGGATTGTCTTTAAATGGGAGAGCTACTGTATACCGTCCATGAGAGTCCCTAATTTTACTGTCCAGAAACAATTTCTCACAAACATCATTTTCGACAGAATTCGACGCGGGTATACAGTCTTCAATTTCCCACATTTTCTCTACTAGGGGTACTAAATTTTCTTCCGAGCTCAAACATGCGTAAAATGATTGAGGACTCACGTTAGATTCGGCTAAAGCCTGACCCATGAGTACATAGCCAAATACCGTTTCAATGGCAGACGGTGTCCCGGTCACCCCTATTACGCGGTCAGGTCCAATAACTTCCGCAAATATTGAAGCCCCTAAAATTCCATCAATGGTTCCCGGCGAACTGAAAGTTGGGTCGGCCAAGGTCAAATTTTCTAAATGTTTCATCCTTGAAGTGTCAATACGGACATCTGGTAAACAGTTAGTAATATTTTCGATTATGAGTACTTCGAGGGGAAATTTCATGCAAGGATCACAGTTCGAAAAAATGGTCAAACCCGCTCTACCTCTTACAGCTTCTACAGAACCTCCTATACTGATTATATTAGAAGACATCTTCGAAAAAGGCAATCCTAATTTTTTACAACATCTAACAGTCAATAAGTTGGACATTGAGCCACTGTCCAACAAAAAACGGATTTGTTGTTCTCTATTCCACTGGTCGAAAACTTTCACCAGGACCGTACTCAACAAAACCACTCTTCGTGCACTCGAATTTTGTTCATTATAATCGGAAACAATTTGGGTACACAGGGTGTGTACATTTTCTTGAACATTAGACTCGACATTAGATATATCATTATTTTCTCGATTCTGAGTATTTGAATTTATCCTAATCGAATTTTCGTTAGAAGATTCATTCTTATGTAATAAAGTATTATGTCTAGCTTTGCATTTGAGACAGGTAAATTTAGATAAACAATTACTAACTTTATGTTTATTGGAAAAACAATTGATACATAAATTTCTTTCCTTAATTATTTTAAACCGATTTTCCAGAGTCAAATCAAAAAAGAATTTACACTCCTTCAGCAAATGAGGACTTTTATTACAGGCATAACAATTTGGTATAGAATTTGACGTACTACCTGAGACGGATGGTTTGGACTTATGTTCATTTGTAAAAAACGACTTAGTAGTTTTCGGAAAATTTGAACTATATGATTTCGGACTGGAACTGGACCGTGTTTTATTGGCTTGCACTACAATTCGGATTTGTTGCCGTACAAATTTTATTAATTCCTCATATGAAGGTAGGTCTGGACTAGCCCTCACCAGCTCGAAGGCGTTTATGGTTTCCTGTGGTAATTTAGAAAGTGCAATGTGAGTTAATATGTGATCTGCCAAGTTTACTAAATTCAAACGTTTAAGGGCCGCAACATTCGGATCAAATTGCTCTAAAAATACTTTTAATGTGGAGGAAATGGAGTTGGATGTTCCCTTGAAGTGGAGTATGCTATCAAGATACAAGTCGAACTGGTATCTTTTATCGTCGAAGGTTTCTTCTAGAAGTTTCCACATTATGTCATAATTATTAGGAACTGGTTCAATTGAGCTACAAACTTTTAGTGCTTTCCCAGATAAACTACCCAACAAGTATTGCAATTTCTCTGCTTTGGAAAACTCTAATTTGGAATGAACAAAATGTTTAAAGTTCTCGTGAAATAATGGCCAAATCGAATGATCTTCCCCGTCAAACTTCACTAATTCAATTTTGGGCATTGGCAACCGATGTGGTTCGGTGGGTCGAGTACCTACTCCGGAATTGGTTGACGTTGGTACCAATAAAATACTAGCAAAATATTCTATATTAGAATACAGATCATCAAAGCCATCTCGAATATTGTAAGAGGGAGTTTGGTCAGGGTTGATTTCTTGTTTTACTAAAACAATATCGTTTATGATTTTGTCAAATTCCTCTACCGTCTTAGAAATTGTACCGTATCGAATAGTGAAATTCTTCAGATGAATCCGATTCGTGGGATCCGCCTCTAAAGCCAACCCTGCATCGTAGCATAGTTGCGCTCGACGAAACATATTTTCGCGCTTCGCTATTAATCTATCCAACTCAAGTTCAAGAGGGGTACGTTGATCTGGCATGATTCTGAATACTACTATGAATTTCAATCAATTTATTGGTATTGGAAGGTAGGTATAGGTAGGCGATAAATCAAAAGGCAAATATCTTAAAGGTACCCGGAAATATTTAAATAGGCTTAATAATTTCAATTGGTACTCGGTAATCTGGTATTTGGTAGGCAACGGCATACGTAAAGATATCGAGAAACAAAATGAATTTGAATAATTCAATTCGGCTTCGAATAGGACCAAGAATGATTTGAAGTATTACTTTATATTAACTTAATTGTGAAACTATAGTGAACGTAAGTGAACTGTATTGTCAAGGTATGAAGGTCTAAAATAGCTTACCTCGATTTCATTTGCTGACCGGCGTAGTACCATCAACCATCTCGAATGGTGAATATTCACTGAGTTGAAAGGCTGGAATATTTTCAGGAAAGGTGGAAGTAATTTGGGAAAGTGATTAGGAAACAGTGATTCGTATATTCAAACTTTGAGAGTTCACGACACTGATCGAAACAAATTGTTCTATATAATTTTGAACTCGAATGCATCAAACGAAACTCGAAGTACCGGGCTGGTTTTTACTAATAATACTACTGCTGTAGGTCCAAGCACAGCACACACTCGTGCCATTTACGATAAGCCCGTTTTTTCGTTCACCTGTGACTTGCGCCTCAGGTGTATATTGTGATCACGTTAATTAACAAGTATAGACAACCCATACTACAAATTCAATAGGCATCAGCCAGAACACTACAAAAAACGAAGCAACAATAATAGGGTATCAATGGTAAAATATGATGGTAGTACTCACGTGGAGCAGAAAACATTTTTGGAATCACATGAAGTTACGAAATTATATTTATAAAAATTCAAAAAACTGATAAATACGTATTTTTGTGTTATATCAGGTTTTCTAAACAGGGGCCCTTTGTGCCGATGAGCCAGTGGAATCGCCACATTATAGGAGGCCGAAACACATCCAAAGAAGAAAAACACGTTTTCATCTTGATATCGCTTGATTAACCTGATAACATGTGACCAAATGTCAATGTCAAACCCATCTCTGACAGACAACTGTAACTTCAGCTGTCAACGGTGAAAGACAAGAGACAATTGGTCCCATTGTAGAGTACATTAGAGTATAAAGATAGTAGTGAGGCAACCTAAGGTTGACAATGCTATCAGAATTTTGAAATGAAAAACTTACACTGGAGACCAAAGCAAAATGGAAAACAATAAGACAAACATTGAAAAATTAAGGCATTGTGGAGTTTTTCACAATCGGAATGGATTTGTTCATTGAGTGAAAGAATATTTTTGTTTTGTTTGTTTCAGCAAGCTATCCTTTTGGCAAATGTATAGAATTTCTAAATCAGTATGAGTGTTTAGAATTGAGCACATGATTAGCAGATGTACTTTGGGTATTGAAATCTTCGTCAATGATAGTATTTCTAAATTTATATGTTCCACATGTTCATTTACTCTCGTATGAAATGTTCTATCAAACTATGACTGTGTCGATTGTACCAACATAGGCTTTCTTCTGTCCATATTACTCGCTTCGGAGCAATTTTGAGTGAATCTATTATTGATGGGGTAGAGTATAATAAGGCCCACGACACATTCAAGTGAGCTTTATTAGCCTCATGACATGTTTCTACAAAACGAATAAAATATCGAATTGATACTTTTTCGAACTCGATGAGTTACCTTATGCCAAAAAATAATGAGACAACAAAACTCCCGCTTTTGTGTGGATTGAAATCATGAATTCAGCAAAAACTCTGTTCACTTCTGGCAAGATTTTGACGTGAGTGGTCGTCGAAGCTGCATCGAACCTTCTTAGCGCACAATTTTGAATGTGGGCTGTATCACACCTTGGGCCTTATTTGCTTCCAGGTACCTTGTACGTGAAATAGCGTGGATCAAATCATAAGAAAATGCTCCACGCGAAATTAGCGTGGATTGATCAAAAGGTGAATATCCACGCGATACGTTGATTTGTTTCTCTACTTTAAAGACGCATTTCGTGTTGAGGAATTCTGAGAACAGATCTACGTTATAGCGTGGTACTTGACACGGCCTAACTTTTATAGGAAGTAATCATTACTGTAGCAGGTAGCAGCTGATGCTGTATTGGAAATTTCATCAGGGACATTTTCAAACTCGCTTCCATAGCTGCTCTCCATCATGTCTTGTACTATTCACAAAAGGCCATGTGAACGATTCAAAAGGAAAATGTCAATATTTCAATATCAAATTTTCATACTTCCATTAGGTAATTATTTATGCGAGTAACAATGACATCAACGATGTAATTCTTTCCGGCTTGATCCGGCTATAGAAAAATCCGAGTGTACATGCGGAAAAAACATTTCCTATGTTCACCTTCTTTTCGTACACAATATTATAAGAAATACACTCTGTTAGCATGATATATCTACATAATAATTATGAGTAATTGAAAATTGAAAAATAAGCTGTGTCAGAACATGGAATTATAGGGGCTTGGCGTATAGGTATCTATGTATAGTCTATTAATCAGTTGGAACCTCAAGGATATCCAAAACTAGCCATGAAAAGTGAGGTATAATAATTATCACTGTTGTTTCAATTATCATTATTCTTCCACCAACATTTGTATGATTCTGTCATAATTAATATCGCACATCTCTTCAATAGGAACTAGCGCAGAAATCTGAAAATAATAATATATACATATAGCATCCATAGTACCCCCAATTAGAGTGAGCCATCAAAAATTTTTGACATTTCAGATTTTTCAACGAGTTTTTTCTACAAGCAGCAGGAAAAATATGATAAACAGAAAGGTTGGTTATAATGCCACACTTTATTATGAATGATGGAATGTTGATTTCCTGTTCTGTAACGGGCTTTGTTTCTGGGGCTCTTATACTCTGGCGCTCTGCATGTTCAGGGCTGAGAGGCTGAGACTACTATGGTATTTGAGGGGGGGGGGTTCTCGAGCGCCAGATTGTTTTTGAGGTAGTTTACCCTACCTGCTCTGCACAAAATGTTTTTGTACAGTGGCCCAAAGTAGCAACATTGGAGAAAGGTACAAAAGGTATACCTACCTCGGTACCTACAGTATAAACCAGGGGTCAATGTTATTGAATCTTCCTGGAATCAATGAGGAGCCAAGGGAGTGTACAAACCTTGGGCTCAACCAGGAATACTGCTTGCTATTTTTAATCTGGATAATTATAGGAATCAAAACACATTTTTTTCGGGACTCTGGTATTTTTAGGATAGGCCTGGAAAATTATTCATTCAAACTATTTCATAAAGTCTACCTGGACAAACGGAAACACAGTTCCAAACGAATTAAACAGATTCGATTCTTATTTATCCTTCCTTTTCCTTCGATTTTATAATTTTCTATCTCAGGATTTTAGTGAGGTTGATTATATTTTTTATTGAATCAACCAAATATTTCGTTGAATCAACTAAATATTTGATAGAATCAATATATTATTTTGAATCGAACGAAATGATTGTTTGATCCAATTCAATATCTCTTCATAAACAAATCATGGATGTGCTTGATTGTAGAAGATCCAGAGTTCATGCAAGACATATTCACTTGATTCAAACTCCAAATTCGCTCTGATACAAAGATATAGAATTACTCATTTCAAGATTATATTTTGTCGTGCATATATGACACTTTTATTTGCTCCTTTCAATTAAATTTTGCTTGATTCAATAATCCCTTTTTTCCGTGTAGCGTTAATTATCATAGGTTTAGACATTATTTTTATATGTGATACCACAAGTGTTACTATTTTGTTCGAAATATTTAGCGATTGTTACGACAGCTTGTTGCCTAACAATTTCGCCGAATGAAATGGTGTATCAAGAGTGGAATAATCAACTTAAGAAGTCCAATGGATTTTATTGATATACTCCCAATAAAACGTATCTAGTTGTGGCAACTAGTCGTTGGCGCTATATTTTCATACGTAACTTGAGGCACTATGATTACAAATTGAATGACACTCATCAACTCAGACATAACAAGAAAATTTGATGAGTGATTCGTTCGTTATTGAGATAGGTTTTGGGCATTGAAATATAATTTTTTTCAACAGATATCTTCAATGTTTCAATATCGTTGAAATAATCTCTGATGTCTAAAATTTGGTAAGTTCACTATAAGATTCAACTCCTCGTTGCCCCCACATACACGGTTAAAAATTTCTAGTTGACTTCAACTCCCAGATTCACACAACTTTGTGTCAATCCAGGTCCCAGTGGCGTGCAAACAATAGATGCATAAAAGTATTGCTTATCCCAGATAATTTCAAATTATCGATACACAGTTTTTTACATGAATTCCTTCTGTGGATATATAACGTTTTCATGAAAATAGATCCACTATATGTCAGAGTACTCTCACAACTCATAATAATACAATACAATCCGTAAGTTACTATAGACACAACCAGATAATATCTTGTCACGTGGAAAAATTTTCATGGCCAGTCAGAATATCGTTATGGTGACAGATGGATACGTTATCAGCAACAATTTGTATCTGGTTGTGCCTATATTAACCAGGGTATTGTTACGGTAACATACATTTTTTACCGTGTATTGGCGCTCTAATCTATGTAAGCAAATAAGCATCCAATTGAAAATAAAAGCAAAGCAATTGCGCTGATCGATAGAAATTTATATGGAGCGAAAAAGCAGTACTTTTGACATGCAAGCCATCGACACTCGAGCCGTGGCGACGCAGAGCAGGGAGACCCGAGCGATTACGACCAATAGTGGGTGATTTCTCGCATTAACGGCTACTTCTTTTGGTCAAATGCAACATTAAATTGATTTTGACGATTGGCAACAATAATTGTGGCGACATTCGCAATCAAGTTTTGTGAATAGGCAACATGTCAGGATTTACTACGGAAACGGAACGGCTCAGCCGGATCATCTCCATCTTTGGTTTCTGCATTTCAATTCTTTGAATTTTTGCCTACCCTAACATGAGTAGCATTGCACTCGACTGCCAGGTCCACAACGGATTGTGTCAATATTCAAGAAATCATGTATATACACAATTTCGACTGACATTCATCAAAATGTTCTTGATGAGACTAATTATGCTTTGATATTTCACGAAAAGCTTCCCTCGATAGGATTTGTTACCGTGTAAGTACTCCAGACCGACCAGGCAGACTCGCGTCTTAGTGTTCCACATCATAAATGGAATCATTCCAGATGAAAGTTGTGCTTGTCTCGAGTCACGTTGAAACTCTTGTAGCCAACATGTTTATCGGAACTTCCAGTTTCAAAATGAGCCAATAATTCACCTGCCTTTATTTATGTAGGTACATGACATTAAAAAAACCTTTTATTGTCCAAACAGTTATTTCACCCAATTACAGGACAAGCGACATAATCAACACAGCAAACTTAGTACAAGATAGATGAATAATGAGTTACAATTGAATATAAATTAACATCCCAATTCTGAGGAGAATATTTCTCGAACATGTTTTAGAACATCCTATTGATGTTGAAAATAGATCTATTTGATCGCAGATAATATTAAAATTCTTACAGATTCAGTATACGGGCGACTTGGATATAATATTTGTTCTTGATGTTGTTAGATGAATACATGTTTCATTTCGGTTATTCAAGCGAGGTACATGGAAGTTGAGTTGTGACAGTAGATCTGGGCAATCCACAAGATTATGTGTGAGCTTATATATTTTATTTATGTTCTGGTTTCCACGAAAAGGGATATCCTGTAATGTTCAGAGAACATCGTGAGAACCAAGAGAAATAAGGTAAGAATTGGTGTTCTTCTTGAATCACTGGAGGTTATATGCCTCGGGGAACACCTCCCTTGGCAATGTGTTCCAGAGCCTCGCTGTTCGTTGGATGAACGAGTCTTTGGAAAGAGATGTTCTGCAGGTCTCCAAAGTGACCACGAAGGGGTCCGAAGCCTCAATTCGACGGGTTAATCTCGCGGGGACTGCCAAGGGAGAAACAATCGTTGATATTTCAGAAGAGCATCGTCCATGAAAATATCTGTAAAATAGAGCCATATCGCCAACTTTTCTACGGTGTTCCAGAGAAGTGAGTGACTTTGTGAGCGAGGCATCACCCACGAGACGAATTGCCGTTTTTTAGACAGAATCCAACAGTTTCAGGGTATGTTTGGGTGCTGCACTCCAAATATGAGAACAGTATTCCAGGGCAGGTCGGATCTGTGCCATATAGATCATAAGCAGCTGACTGAAAGTGAAAAAGCTTCTGGTCCGAAACAGAAAACCAAGTTTTTGGGATGCACTTTTAGCAATTGATCTCACGTGATTTCCCCAAGAAAGCATCAAAATGAATGTGTTCAAAGGTATGGTTACTCCTGACAAGCTTATGTTGGGCACAGTGAGATCGGCTTTTTTAGAGAAGAGGCATGCTTCTGTTTTGTTTGCATTGAAATCTACCAAGTTATTGGATCCCCATTCGAGAATTGTTGCCAAGTCCATATCTATGTTGTCAGCAACAACAACAACGGTTTGGAGGGTACTATCATCCGCGAAGCTGTGTACTGGACATGAAGTTGCTTCCAAAAAATCGTTGATATGGAGTAAAAATAATGTTGGTGCTAGAATTGATCCTTGCGGAACACCAGCATTTATGATAAGAGAGTCAGATGAAACTCCGTCGATCACATTACATGGAAAGACCTGTTTGAGAGGAAACTAGCTAGCAGGGAACATAGCTGGGGAGGATAGATAGATCTGAAAATTTTCACATCATCAGCGAAGAGAAGTATCTTACTAGATATATTATGCGTAATATTATAAATAAACACTGAGGAACACTCTGTATATCTCTTAGAAATGAGATATAACCTCTGTAGGTATGTCAGTCTATATAGATCGTCACGGCTATGGAACACAATGATAGTGTATCATTTTGGGCATTCACCTCATATTCTCAATAATTCGCAAAAGTATGTAATTATAACCACATGGGAACGTCAGTGACTATCGCCATCATAATGGCATATTATATAGGGGCCATAATTAATAATTTGAAAATGCCCGGTTATTGTTATAAACTCCGGGTTTGATAAATTTAATTACGAATAATTTGTGCTGCCTCTTTCATTTTATCGCATTCATGAAAGCTTCAATATGATCTGTTCAAAGTGTGTAGTTTTATTGCACCATATACAGTATGTTACAATTTGGCCCACCCCACCCCTGTTCTTTCGTATTCCTAAGGCAATTTGAATTTTTGTTGCGCTTATAATACTACTCATAATTATCTACCTTGTCGAGCAAAACAAATCATCAAACACAATGTCTTGGCCTACAGCGATCATAAAATTGAAGGAAACGGATCAGCTCGCGGATTAGGCATTTCTTCACATAAAGTTTGATAAAGGCAATCGATTCAGACTAGTTACAAATACTCCTATATCGAAGACTTGAACCTTTTTGGCACGATAATACATTACGCATTGTATCACTGACCAAACCGATATTTTACACCTCGACACATGTTTCGCTAACTATGTTAGCATCTGCAGGAGAAGATTGGAGCTAAATGTTCTATCCTATTGTGCTACTTATATACTAGGTATATACCTATGTCCACCCAATCCTATAGACAATAACCGCCAAGTTAATGTTAGTCATGGTTGAGTTCACATGTTAACTTTGGTCTTATATCACTAAACTATACAGAGGACTAAATGGGATTGGTCCATTATCCTTATTCATTACTCTACTACTATTCTTAGATATCTTGAAGCTTTCATATGCATGTTAAATCACTTGAAGCACTAAAGACTTTTTAAAAACAATTTATTTGAATGAGCTACAATTTGAATGGAATTAGTACAATGGAAAATTAGATGTTGACGAGAGCTTGGCTTGAGTAGAACTGACTCTTCGCAGTGCAACGATGTAGCATCTAAGTTCTGAGGATGTCGAGTCAGCAGACACGTGTGTGTCTTCGGTTACTACTTGGCCTTGAAGTCATCAGTAATGTGAAACTCCTGAGATGGTACTTGCACAAGTATTCCTGGTATATGATGGGAATATTCATATAACAGCTCCCATCCTTTTGAAAAAGTTGTTGCTCTACATCGACAACTTTTTGGAAGTGCCAACCTAGGCGCCGGGTTCGATGAAGGCATCTTCTTGCTCTTCTTCTGTACTCGTATGGGCTCCCAAATTGGGTCGTCTTCTTGGAAACATGGCTCGAATACTTCTCATGGCCTTACTTCCTCTAGGCGGAGGTGATGGTGCATCGGATGGACCATTTATAGCTAGTCTTCTCATTCTTCTACACTTACAGAATATGTATAGAAGAATTAGGGTTGCGATGAGGGCTATAGTGAAATACGTGAACCAGGATATGTTTTTGTCCACAAATGGCTGATTGATTAGGTCGTCCAACGTCTTGGAATAGGATTCTAACTT
Organism: Phaedon cochleariae; assembly: GCA_918026855.4. NCBI lineage: Eukaryota > Metazoa > Arthropoda > Insecta > Coleoptera > Chrysomelidae > Phaedon > Phaedon cochleariae. The sequence continues at coordinate 24,490,193 of OU896711.1, read as the reverse complement.
ATGTTTGGCGATGTCTAGGTCATCGACATTCAAATCGCTCAATTTAAGTGGTTTCAAATTCGGCAGGTCAACTTGTTCCGGAAGGTCATTGCAACATTCGTACGGGATTTCGACTGGATAGGTCCCGTACGAAATATTCAGAGTTTTCGTCGAGGTAGCTTGAATTTTGGTGATTCCAATGAAGGCACTGCAATCATTTTTGAGGCTGATCAGAGAGTTCTTGTGAAGGATTCTGGTCTCTGGTCTCTTCTTGGGGCAATTTATTGTTATCTGTATCGGTTCTGACAGAATCGCTAACCAATAGTTTTCGGCTAGTTTCTGGACTTTATATCCTTGACTGAGTATGAGGGCACTCTGACAGTTTTCTGGTACTTTTCGGAATGTTTTCATGATACGGGCTTCACACATGGCAGTGTTGTCTATCGGGTATGGAAATATATTGGAACACATCTTCATTCCAGGAAATACAGCTTTACAATCTTTCATGTCACTGATTGGTACGAACATCAAGGAATCATCGTCTTTCGCGATATATTTTTGTGAAATCGAGAGGACATGATGTAAACCAGTTCTGTTGTCGAATATCGGAATAGGATAGAGTCGATAGAGGTGGTATATTTGAGGATCAATTAAGGGAATTTTCAGAACAAAAACAATATTTAAATTTATTTGAAATGCTTGGAGTTCAATGATATCCAGATATTGGGCAACATTGGCTAATTTTGCAGGTAGAGGTAAGTTACTTTTGTGCAAATTTTGGGAAATTTCCTGTAAAGCGCCTACTAAATGGTCAGGTGTGATTATTGAAGGGTGGATGATATTAAGTCTAGCAAATGTGATTGAATTTATTATATCGTCAAGGCTGTCCTCAAGATACACATAACTCTCCATAAGTTTCTCACATAGGTCATAAACTTTTAGTTTGCCTTGAATAAATGATAAAGCGTTATTCATTTCACTAAATGATTTTTCGACTTCTCTTATGTCTTCATTGAACGTTTTTTCGTCTATTTGAAGTTTCCGTATGGTCATATTGAAATTTTTTATTACTGACGTTGTGACCGAAATTTGATTTTTCAGAAGGTTTTCTAATTGGTGTTCGTCGTCATGTAGCTTATTGATACAATTCGAATAATACTCGCCGTCAGAAGCATCAAGGTTACCAGTGATTGACTTGAAAATACTACCTATTCCGTCAATAAGTCCGCGTTTGTATCTTTTTGTATCCAGGGATATTTCATTCAGTTTTGATTTGACTGACTTCGAAATTTGGGTAATAAGGCTGATATGTGTTTTAACTTCTGATCGAAAGACGCTTATAGTGCGAATAGGTGTTGATTTCACAGAGTCGGTCAGGGTTTCTAATATTCTACTGTTGTGTTCGTAAGCTTCTCGGAGTAGTGATATATCTTTATGAACAAGTAAGGTCCAGTAATCATTTGTTAGTATAATGTCATCTTCTTCATGGTAGTACACACCGAGAGTGTTATTAATCGGCAAAATTTTGAATTGACAAACTGCTGATCCGAGCAGCAGAGTGAACCTGAAAATAAATTAGTTTTCAGAATACGGTATCATGCGATCGAAATTAACTTTAGTTCTTTGATTTGTTTGCGGATTTAATAGTATCGCTGAATTTTTCAATATTTCTATAATTTTGAATGGACCATTAAATTTGTTTTGTAATTTGTCTTTTATTTGGGATTCTTTTATGTACACCTGTTCTCCTACTTCGTATTCAGTCTGTTTTGAAACGGTTTTGTCAAAGCGTTCTTTTGCTTTTTGTTTAGTGCGGTCTGTCTTTGCTCTTGCTACTTTATATAGTAGTACGATATTCGATTGTTCAAGTCTCTCACGTATTTTGAAATTAGGGCTTTTTGATTATAAAGAGTTTCAGGTGGTCTACTCGCCGTGTGTCCAAAGACTAACTCATGTGGGGTGAAACCATGAGTTTTATTAGTGGAATTGTTATAACATATAATTGCATATGGGAGAATATTAAAGGGATGTTCATCTGGGTTCTCTGCCATATTGACACGAATCATTTCGAGGAGTGTGCTATGAAATCTTTCGATAGAGCCGTTTGATTGCGGATGGTTTACGCTAGAGAAAGATATTTTGATGTCGTACAATGAGCATAAGTCTTTTATTAGAGTATTGTCGAATTCTCGTCCGTAATCACAGTGGATTCGTAGGGGGGTTCCAAAATGTTGAAAATATAGGAGGAGGGTGTTTACAACGGATCTAGCGGATTTATCTGGAAGTACGTAAGCTTGTGTAAATTTTGTGAGTTCGTCTCGAATAGTGAGCGCGTAATTTTTAACTGGGACTTCGACAATGTCTATGTTAATTCGTTCAAAAGCAGTATGGGGTGTCTCTGTTATAACTAATGGGTTATTAAGATTTTTCCTACACACTTTGGTTTTGTGACATACTTGGCAATTTTTTATTAAATTTTCAACGTCTTTAGTGATACCGTCCCAATTATATTTTTGTCGTATTCGTCTAATAGTCTCGTTAATACCACGATGTAGATTATTTTTTCCTTTGTGATATTGGTCTAAAATTATGGGTATCTGGTCTTGATCTGGTGTTTTGACTACGTTTTGGCATACTTTAATTTTTATATCCTCTTCAGCGAATATAAAACAAAGTATTTCTTGCATCGGTAACTCCGGGTTGTCTTCGATACAATAGTAATTCAATGGGTCCAACTCATTTCGATTTTTATATAAAGTCAAAAAGAGGTGTTCAATCACTGTTTCAGGGTCGTATGTCAGTGGAATCAAGTAATATTTTCGGTTTTTAACTGATTTACTAGAAAGGATATTAATTTTGAGGTTTTGAAAGTCATAGTGTTCTTCGAAAAGATCGTCTATGATGTCATAATGAATTTTAGAGAGTTTATTTTGTTGTATAGGAACGATTATGTGTCTGTTAGATTTGTCTAGTATGTGGCATTGAGAATATTGAACTTTAGAATAGTCTATTAGAGATGTCGTTCTGTATAGGTCTACGAATCTGTTGAATTCGTCTTGTATTATTTCTATTGAGATTTCGGAAGTTTCGTCTTCTGGTGGAGTAGTTTCAGGGTCGTTCGATGATTCTTCAGGGGTTCCTGCAATTGTCGGTTCTTCAGTAGGAGGTTTATTTTCGATAGGGTTCTCAATGATTTCAAGGTCGGAGTCTTCTTCGTTCGAAGGAAGTACTAGAGTTTTCGAATGAAAAGCAACACATTCTTGAATATGATTCACTTTTATGCGAGAGAGAGCATCGGCATTCTTGTTGATCTTTCCTGGTTTGTATATGACTTCATAATGGTATTCCTCAAGTTTGAGGCGCCATCTAGCTAAACGACTGCCAGGATCTTTGATCGAGAAGAGCCAAGTGAGGGGACGATGATCGGTAATCAATTTGAATTTGCGACCGAAGAGGTATGGGCGGAAATGTTTGACTGCCCATACGATTGCGAGCAATTCGCGCTCTATTGTAGAATACTTAGATTCTGCTGCACAAAGGGTGCGGGAGGCATATGCGATAGGGAGATCCTTGCCAATGGGGCCCTGAGAAAGTACAGCACCAATAGCGTATGCGCTTGCGTCGGTGGTGAGAAGAAAAGTATCTTCGAAGTTTGGGTATATGAGAATAGGGGTCGAAATGAGGGTTTGTTTCAAATTATCGAAAGAGTTTTTGCAATCGGAATCAAAGTTGAAGGGGGTGTCCTTCTGAAGTAGTTTAGTGAGGGGCTTCGAAATTTTGGCAAAGTTCGATATGAAGCGGCGGTAATATCCGGCGAGACCTAGAAATGATTTGATTTCTTTCTGGTTTTTAGGTTCAGGAAAATTTACGATACAGTCTACCTTAGATGGATTCGGTTTGACTCCGTCACTGGTGATCAAGTGACCAAGATATGCTACCTCCTTCCTAAGGAATTCGCATTTATCTGGTTGTATCTTCAGATTTGCTTTTCGAAGTCGTTTGAATACATCGGTGAGTCGGGAAATATGGTCATGAATCGTGGGGGAGTAAACAATGATGTCGTCCATGTAGACGAGACATCTCTCGTTTTGAATGCCCAGGAGAATATTGTCCATTACCCTCTGAAAGGTAGAAGGAGCATTCTTTAGTCCAAAAGGCATTCGGACAAACTCATAGTGTCCATTCTCTACCGTGAAGGCGGTTTTGGATATATCGTTCGGATCGATCTCGATCTGATGAAATCCAGAGGCAAGGTCGAGGGTCGTAAAATATTGGCATTTGCCAAGTTGGTCGAGGAGATCAGAAATCATTGGCAGGGGATACTTGTCATCTACAGTAAGTTCATTTAGTTTCCTGTAATCCACAACAACACGCCACTTCTGCTTTCCAGAGGCGTCGAGTTTTTTCGGTACTACCCAAACAGGGGATGACCAGGGTGAAATCGAAGGACGTATAATGCCTTGCTCAAGCATTTTTGACATTTGATTTTTCACCTCATCTTTGTGGATTTGTGGATATCTATAGGATCGGGTAAAAACGGGTTTCGAGTCTTTAGTGTCAATAGAGTGCTTAATTTCGTTAGTAAATGTCAAGTTGTCACCTTCTAAATAAAATATGTCTTGAAAGTCTAAGCAGAGGTTTGTTACTAGTTCGGTTTCTTCTTCGTTTAAATGTTCTAGGCGTAGTTGATTTTGTATCTCGTTTGTTCTGTCTATGTATACGTTAGTGTCAGAAACGTTGAAGTTATTTAGGTCGAAATTGCTTATTGGTTCTAACTGAAGATCATTGAAATCGATTGATATTGCCATTGGGTTCGCGTTCAATACTGAAGTGTAAAATTCTCCTTTTTCATTTACTTTAACAAGTGCGTTAGGAAGTCTGACTTTTTCGTTTTCTTGTGCTGTTAATATAGCATCGGTATTGAATAAATTACATCTTAGTTTAACAATTTGTTCTGTCCTAGGTTCAAGTGAAATTTTATTTTCAAATTTTTTGTTATGGGAAATTTTGTCTTCAGATTCTGAATCGTCAACTTTGAAAAGTGGTACTGTCTTGAAATTCGTGATTAGTTGTCTGTTCTTTAAGTCAACTATACATTTGTAGTGTTCAAGAAAGTCAGAGCCCAAAAGTCCATCAAATTCAATGTCAATGTTGTGTACATAAACTTTATGGGGGTCGTCGTCAGAAAAAGGAATCAATACGGATTCATTTATCAATATTTTTTGATCAGTTATACCTTGTATTATTACATTTTCAGGAGATCTTTTAGAATAAATTCCACAAGTTTTGGGCTTGAAAATAGAGAGTCCGGCACCTGTATCAATGAGGATTTTAAATTTATTTGTTGCGTCTTTAATATAATATAAATTTTTCGAGTTGACTGTAAAGGAAGGATCTATAGAAATTTGTGTTCTGGGAAGTTGAGATTTGGGTTGAAATCGTCCAAATTCAATGTCTGAATTTGCGCTTGAACTTGGTCCACCGATTCCGAAGTCGCTTTGATAGGAGGGGCACGTGACGTCGAACTCAATCGAAAATCCTGATCGTATTGATTTTGTTCGTCATACTGTGAATAATCATTAGGGTCATACACAGAAAATAATTTTGTACGTAAAATTAATGAACGGCGGTCGTCAATTTTTTGAACATTAATATTACGAATCGATGATTATTACAATCATTTCTGATGATGGGTTCATACCGCAAGACACTGAAACAATGAACGAGCCAACATTGAACAATGAACGAGAAACATCAAAAGTTAATCATTTTTTTTATTCATGTGATGAAAAACTTCATTGAATCAACGTTTTATGTTTATTGATCTATGTTTTTCATCATTGGAGCAATAAACTTTTTGTCATGGATCTATCAACAACAAACATAAGAAAATAATGAATGGTCTTCATTGTTTCAATGAACACTAAACGTTGATTTCATGAAATGAAACATCAACTTCCAAAACAGGCGCCAAATTAATGTTGCCTACCCATGGATCAATCACGCCAAACATTAATACTATGAAAAGAAACATCAACTTCCAAAACAGGCGCCAAATTAATGTTGCCTACCCATGGATCAATCACGCCAAACATTAATACTATGAAAAGGTTTCATAATACGCGGTGAATTTTTCATTTGCCATTTTATTTTATTTCTATTCGTTCAGTTGTTAATGAAAAGTTGAAAGTGCTGGGTCGTGTTTTGTGTTTCTGTGGCTCGTATAGAATTCCTACCTATTTGTGAAATTGTGCCACATCAATGGGATACTAAACCTAACATATTTGAGAAAGGTGAGTCCTGTTAATTTTGAATTACTTTTTTCACAATTCTTACGATTAGGATATATTAACTCAGCAAACATTGAACTACCGGGAGAATTCCGGCCTAGTGCAGGCAAGTGTGAGAAAGTGTCGATGCCGGTGTATTGGTGATGTCCGATGATTTCTCTATGCTAAGTAACCATCAGTAGAAAATACGATGATGGCCTTGTGATGGTATGATGTATAGAACGAGTTGAGCACTAACGAGTTGTGGCCCCTTGCTGGCCAATATCCTGTTCACTACTCGTCCCACTGGGGGATTTTCTGGGAACGTCTACATCAACAATCAGCTGATCATTTGGATAATTATGATATGTCACTCTAGTGATAGCGTATGTTTCGTTTTTCTCTGGTTTGTTGTCATATCATTGTGCTCATCACTTTCCCTGGTCGTTATAATGGCAGTTATGGTGGCAGGAGTATTCTCAATTGATAATATAGAAGATGGATTCTTCAATGATGATAATATGTATTGAGTAAGTATCAATCTACCTATCTAGTGTATCAAATTTTGTTATGAAATGCATGTGTTTGTGATGATAATAATTGTAGTGGCTCCTACCTCTCCAGAAGCGTAACTATCATGGACTGCTTGGTTCGTTACTATCAGAAGTAATATTTGGTTATGGAAACCTGTCTCTATCATTCAAGTGAATAACAATAAGGCCTGTGCCTCCATATGTAAGTATATATCACGTAATCAGACTATATCAAGTTATGAACTCATGTAACAGAGTATTTTGTTTCTCATACTTCTATGAAGAAAGAATTCTGACATCAAGGAAAGCCACTTCATGATAACTTATGAAGAATTTTATATTTCAGAAGTACCTACCTCGCAACGAAGAATCTATTTTGGAGGAATGCTTCCCAAATAAGATGAAGATGTAGATATACCAGCCGGTAAGCAGTCACTCTGAGGAGTTTTATCATGGAAGAAGAGAGAGGTTAAGAAGATATCATTGTGTCATTCATAAATTGTTTCCTTGAAATCTGGTTTGTGTCTATTTCATATAATATGATGATAAACATCAAAAAATATATTGAGTTACTAGAACTTCCAGATCAATTGGACCCCTGAAACCCCTACCCTTCCCTCTACCCCTCCTCCTACCCCTCCCCCTACCTCGTTAATATGTAACCAATGTCGTTAATTGGCCATTACAGTCCCATCATTTCTGTTTATGCTGGGCTTGCTATGGGCAACTCAATGTGTCGATTATGTTGTACCCATATCAAAATGTTTGCTGGGTAGGTACTCGTGGGATGCACAAGGTACTATTCTTTCTACAACTACTGGTTATTGTCATCACATTGTTATCATTTTATTTTCTACAGAAAATGAAAATCGAGTTAATTAGGTGTTCAGATCAGTATTTTGCCTGATTTGACAAAATTTCCGTTGTCTTGTATAGGGAGGTTATTAGTTCTTGAAAATACTTACATTGGCAAATAATTCCAAAGCTTCGCCGTTCTATGGACGAACGAGTTTTGGTAGAGTGTAGTTCAACATATTTCAAAGTTAACAAAGAAAGAATGTGCTGACTGGGCCTGTCGAGTTCGTCTGACTGGTATTACTTGTGATTGAATTATAGCAGAGATTTCTGTGGAACATTTCCCTTATTATCAGATACTTAGTTATAATTATATTATAATGAATGGAAAGGGCAAAATTTGTTTATTCCGACAAAAAATGTATAAGGTGAGCGAATATTTGTTTTTTGAATATCGTCCAAGTTTATCAGTCTTCGATCATTCAGTGTGTTTTTGACATTTCGGAAACATTTTTAGTTGACTTCATTAAAAAATATTCATTACATTTGTTATTCAATACAATTAGGTAGATTTCAACAAAAAAAAAAGATATTTCATTAAGAAAATCATCAGTGTTCTGCGACTGCCTTGTAAATGTATATATATATTATTCATCAGGTCACATCAAATCAGTGGATGTACTAGATAATTTTGGGCCGATTTTGGGTTTTTCAAAATTTTAGAAATTAATTACTCTGATGCGTGAAAAAATTGTCCCCTTATTACTGATAGTGACGATACTGTTGACAACATTATCTTCGACGACGACTATACCACTGTTAAATACCAATAGAATTTGTTCGTTACATCTATAACTGTCGAACATAGATTCATGCTCATTTTTCATTGATTCAATGAAGAAAATCATCAAGTGATGTCTATCGTTCGTAATATCAATAACCGCCGATCATAGATCCATGCTAGCTGATTATTGATTCAATGTTCAGCTGTGATAAACTGAGTCTGTCCTTCGTAACTGGCACTTACATATTCATGCTCACTGTTAATTGATACAATGTACATCAACCATAAACCAATGTTTATCATCATAGATCCATGCTCGCTGTTTATTGATTCAATGTACAACAACCATGAACCAATGTAAATCCATTCGTAATATCAATCACCGGCAAACATAGATCGATGACCATTATTCGTTGATTCAACGTACTGCAGTCATAACTCAATCTACAAGAAAATTTACGTACGACCGTTCATTGTATTAATGAAACCCGTCATCGGCCCAAAATTAATGTTGACGTTCACTGATTTGATGTACTTTTTTATTAATATAACGTACCTTTTTCGTTCTGTGTATTGATTTGGGTATTGATTTTGGTAGGTATCAGAGCTATAGTCATTGTAATATGTATCGGTGTTATAACCTTGGTATTCCTGATAATCAACAGAGTAACCCTCTGCTCCGAGATTTTCCAGATTTTGATAATTAGCAGTATAATTATCATATTCGTAATTTTGGGGACCATAGTTGACACAATGAGTTCTTTGCGGGTTAGATCTTTGGAAATTCGGGTTTGGTTGAATGGTTGAGGGTCTTTGTTGGTTGAAATTTGGGTTCGGTCTAATAATTGACGGCCTTGACTGGGAATTATTTTGATTTTGGAATTGTGGTGGTCTCTGGGGATAGTTTGGCCTGAAATTCTGTTGGAAATTAGGCTGGGAAATTGGTCGGAAATTAGGTTGAAAATTAGGTCTAGGACCGAAAGTTTGGGGAGAGTTTTGTTGTTGGCGTTGCCTACATTCGTTTATTGTATGACCTTGGCGCATACAGTAAGTGCATACTTTCTGTGGAGTCACATTTCTACGGTTCTGATTTGGATTTGGATTTTGTGAATTTCGCGAATTAGGAAATTTTTGAGTTTGGAAATAGCTCAACTGAAGTTCACGTTTCACTCTGAGAGTGGCTGTGAATAAATCAATAGGGTTTCCAGCTCTAACAATGCGTCCTATTTCTGGATCGAGTCCTGCGAGCAAAGTATTCATAGTCATAGATTCAACTAATTTTGATTGTGACTGTTTTTCTTCTATGGATAGCAGTTGTTTATTAATTGAAGCGTGCATTTTAGCGTTGTGTGTCTGTAGTCTATTTATAAAAACTAGAGGCGATTCTCCAGGTAACTGATGGATACGCTGAAGATCTTGTATCAAAGAAGCTAAATCACGACTGTCACCAAAATATTGATTTAATAGTGATCTTATTTCTTCCCATGTCTGGGGATTTCTAGACCTAATCAATTCGGCTGCTTTTCCTCTTAATTTATTTTTAATATGGAGAACTGTGAGTAACTTTTGGTCGCGAACCGCCATGCGGTAAGCAGTATTACACGCATTTAGAAAGGTTGTAAGAAATATTTGATCACCGTCATATTCCGGTACTATACAGAAAATTTCGTTCAACTTGTACGGTTCGACTTCGTCTTGATGGGTAGGTGTTGGTGGAGGTGAGTCAGGCATGATTGATTGGAAAATATTGAATCGACAATAGAATTGGTTAAATACAAAAAATTGGAATTATAAAAATAGCGAGATGATTCGTTTGAGTTCTTACCAGTAGATTGTTTTCATTTGGAGGATGAAATCCGGCTTCACAAGCGTTGCTCCAGCGAAGTTAGCATGCGCGTGTTCTTCGGCTGTTGAAGAGACCGTCCTTCCGAGATGATGCTTCTTGAGATTGATTTTTCAAGTGGGTCGCTATTCTGGGTGGTTGTAGGTTTCTTCCTTTGAAGGATTAGGATCCAACACCCTCGGTTAGGCTGTCCTTGTTCCGTGGATGTGAAGGAATCCTACCGACTGCGCCAATTTGTTAAATCACTTGAAGCACTAAAGACTTTTTAAAAACAATTTATTTGAATGAGCTACAATTTGAATGGAATTAGTACAATGGAAAATTAGATGTTGACGAGAGCTTGGCTTGAGTAGAACTGACTCTTCGCAGTGCAACGATGTAGCATCTAAGTTCTGAGGATGTCGAGTCAGCAGACACGTGTGTGTCTTCGGTTACTACTTGGCCTTGAAGTCATCAGTAATGTGAAACTCCTGAGATGGTACTTGCACAAGTATTCCTGGTATATGATGGGAATATTCATATAACATGCATCTAATTTCCTAAGATTATTAACTTGCTCAACTAATTTGAGGTTATTAACATGTGTGTTATGATTTTGATTGTGTGTTGTGTTCGACTACACACGATTTATGTAACCTACCATATTTCAATTGTGCTATAAGTGTTCTTTGAACCTTGTTTTTATGGGACGCCTGGTTTGGCATATATATGTTTTATCACAATCATCACAACTAATTTCTTATATTCCTGACTTTCCAAGTGTGCCTATCTTATCTTTTGGATTGCCTTATAATTTGCCTAACTTTGACCCAGACTGATTAACGTTTTCAAAACCTATAAGTATTCGAAAACCTTATCAAGTCCTCTTGTGTTCTTGGGATTGAACGGGATTGTGATTTTTCTCGGATTGTTTTTATCTGCTTGAAAAATCATAAAATTCCTAAGTGCCAACTTAAATATATGTCTACGTATTAGATTAGATTAGATTTGGAATGGGGCCTTCGGGCTATCTGACCGAAGGCCCCAAGGCCCGTCTACGTATTAATTAATCTATAGTATTTTGATATCATAGCCATTGATGCCAGCCACTTTATAAACATAACTCCTTTCAACATCGAATCTTTGTTTGATCAGGGGAAATGAAACTAATCTATATGTACTAGGAAATTTAAACTTGCCATTTTGTGTTGGAGTAATAGTGATTGGAGTAATTAGCTATGTATCTAAGTTTGTTAGGTTCTTTTTCAAAAACATCAAATTTTAAATTATTTTAGCCATTTTTGATCTGCGCTTTAAAAAGTGAATTCGATAGAGGGGAAGCAATTATTCAATTGAGAAATACATTTATCTATATCTGTGATTTTCGTATCGTACATAGATGTCCATCCTCAGACTAATCAAAAATTGCTATACATACATTGTGTCGTGAGAATGTAAAAAAGATTGGTTACATCCTAATATTAATAAATGTTAAAAAGGGGGAGGGAATTTCATTTTTGCACATCTGAACCTTGTGGTGGTATTTCCAGTGGTAACCACCATATTCCCCCCTTCCCCCCCCCCAACTCTGAAACAAATCCTAATTTTATCTGAATATCTCGAAAACTCAGAAAGCTATAGATGGAAATATAAAATAAATCTCGAAATTTCAACGCTCTGTAGATCGGTAACGAATCGTTTGCGGACACACGATTGTACATATAAGGAAGAATATTGATACTGAGTTTTGGAAAACCCTGTACATGTTGAGGTATCAAATAGCAAAGATGTATTCTCTGATATATTCGACAATATTATTCACAAGAATGAGATAAGATCATTGTAAATAATATAAATCTAATTCATTCTTCTGAATATAATATTGTCGAATAAGTATACCTTGTAAAGAATACATCTTTGCTAGCTGATCCCTCAACAGTATATGCAAACATATAATATATGAAAGTTCTCTAGGTTGTGAAAAGGAAGAATTTAGCCAATATATTGAAACAAGAATTTTTAAAATGTGGCCTCGGCGGTCAGTAATGCGAACAAAAACGATAATTTAATTCTTTATAAACGAAATAATGATATCAGCCTATATGTACATACATATAATGTTAGTCTCAGTAATTATGTCTACGTATTAATTTCTTCATTGATGTGTCATTATGTCTCTTTACAATTTCATAATTTTAACAACGTTGATACAGAGAAATAGTCGGTAGTAAATACCAAACGTTTAGTAAAATAGATTGAGGAAAGTCCCATAGTTGAGAGCGTGGATAATTTTTCAATATTCTGCATCAGCGATTTGTTTGTCTCCCTGTATAACTAGATGTCACCTTGAATATTCATCAGCGGTCTGGTAGTCAGTCATATACCCAATGAATTCTTCAGAATGGAGGAAACCGCATCCGAATATAAGGAATCTACTTTGCTCGGTTAACAGATATACAGACATCAGTAATTGAAATACCTTTCACTTGCTCATCATATTTTTCCTATTTTCACTTCATTTTATATCAATTACAACAACCTGAGAACATGAAACTGAATAATTTTTACAATAATAATGCGTGATGAAGTTGTTGCTATTCTGGAATACATCTTATTTTCAATTCGAATACGGCATGAGAACTTGAATCCCAGAAAAAAGGCGCTTGCGGCTCATTTTTCACCATAGGAAAATGTTGTCTGAGTTTTTTGACTTCGCTCCCTTGTATACACTGAAATTGTTTGATTGTTAATCTTGATGTATTAAACCATGAACCCAAAGAAAATTTTGTCTGTGTCACATTTTCATTTTACGAAATTTTTTCTGCGTTGACTCCTGATGGTACTCACTGAAAGGACGCCCCTGAACATGACTATCGAAATGATACGCCACTGCACATATCCTTGATATACAACTAATGGATCCTTTGTTGGAGACAAGACTATTTCAATAAGAATTCATTTTGAGTTTCGTAACGACATTCTTACATTTACATTACATTTTGTAATCGAAGAAAAATTGGAGAAGTGATGGTTAAATCTTCCGATAGGATCGCCATCAAGAGAACGGTTCTTAGTGTAGGTATACTTTTTGCTCTAGTTTTGTCATACAGTTCAGATCGGGATTAGGAAATACGATTTAGAGTGTTTGGGAAGGTTTTAACGAAATGAAAGGATGCGAAGGTCTACTGAGATATTAGATGATATCTCTTTAGGTATATCAAATAGAAATCGAGACATTCAAGTATATACAATTGAAGATAAGAGATGAGTGAATTGTATTTCGTCATTTGAAGATATACTATACCTAACCCAATTTCACTGTACAATAATAGTATATTATACACCTAGGGTGAGAAGTGAGTTTCTCACCCGAGGTATATTCAATATATTTCCCACTACTAACACTGAAATATGATTCAGATTCATTCAGATTTAGGAGTAATGCCATTCACCATGTATATTCAACATTGTTCAGTTCCTAAAATTTTGATGTATCAAGTATATCTCAAGAAAACAGTATCCACTACAATGTTTTGAAATATTTAAACGTTCAAACCTTATGAATATCGCGGGCCATTGAACAATCATTGAACTGATACATAACTGGTACATAATGAATCATATCTTATTGACCGACATAGCTGAAATCATTTTGATTGGTCAAAGAATGTGCCTATAACGAAAGTCATGGTTATTTGAAATCTTGTCTAGGTCTAATTTAACACATGACAGTGACAGCCCACGTATGATTTGTGTTGTAAATTTTTTTGAATTGATAATAATCACATTATTCCACACTTTTTTCATAACTTCAAAAAATGCTCTCAGCTGTACTCATTATACAGCTTTATTCGTAGTTTCAACTATATTTGGTTAAAAAAATGTTCCATTTTCCATTGGTTGCTTACGCATCGGAATCTTCAGTGTGTATGTATATGTTGCATATCATTGACACTATTGACAGTGTTATACAGGGGTGTATCTAAATAACACCAAAAAATGTCAAGAGGCGATTCCTCGTAATATTTCAGGAAATATAGTTCAGTTAATCGTGATGTCTCCTAACTTGCTTCGTTTTCGATATACAGGGTATTAATATTTCCATTGAAAAATGTTTTTATATTAATTTCTCAATTGTCTTTTCATCAATTTCAATAAAACCATGCGTTTTTGTTAATAGTAGTATGGAGCTTCTTCTGGTGCAATCAGATTCGAAATAATATTTCCAGTGGCGTCACAGTGGGTGAATTTATAGATATTCATGGTGAATGTCATTGTACACCACAGGTTCCTCGGAGTTTCATATTCTTATTGGATCAGATTGAACTATTGAAATAACAACTTTTCCATCTTGTGTGTGATTTTTGTATCTACACTCAGAGAAATTGTTGGTGATGAATACCAAACGTTTAGTGAAATAGGCGCCAGTAACTACATTCAACAAATAATACCACTACAAACTTGTTTCATACTATACTATATTATACTATAAGTATCATACTGTTTTTTATTGGTAATTTCTGATATAAGTAGTATAGTATTTCACAAATTCGTTGTGATATTATTAGATGAATGTAGTGATTGGCGCCTATTTTTACTAAACGTTCGGTATTTACTACCGACTATTTTTACCAGTGTAGCTTAGTTTTTGAGGAAGCAATACAAAAATTATTTGACTCGAAATTTCAATGTAGGTGTTTTCAAGACTTCCATTGAGATTACTCTATAACCCCAATTAGAATAATTTTGAAATATTGGGGCTTTTTCAGTCTCTATCATCCATACTGAATCTTGGCACCATGAAAGCTTATGCAGGGGAATTATGAATAAAAACAATTGATACTTTCACCTTCAACATCCTGTATCTCAAAAACGGAGCAAAGTAGGACACATGTTTATATAATACACCTCTTGAATTTTTCCGGTGTTATTTAGATACACCCTGTAACCTAGGTTGAATTCCTTTATCAATTTATGATTATTGATCAATAAGGTTTGGAAAGTGTCACTTCTCATTGGAGGAAATCCTCGAATATATAATGATGATTTCTCAGGGTGGTGGAAAAAAACGTTTTCTTTCTGAAAGAAAACTCGATAAGAGATGGCATAGCTGAGGTGGTAAGCCGTATGATGGTAGTTTGTGGAGGAGTCCTTCGTGCCAAACACGGTCGAATGCTTTCGATATGTCCAACGCGACAGCTAGAGATTCCCCGTAGTAGTAAAGATTGGCCGGTTCTGGCTCTCCGCCCTAGGTCACCGTCCTCCGACCTTGGGCGGAGTGACCTTGGGCGGGAGTGACCTTGGGCGGGAGTGACCTTGAACGGGTCTGACCTTGGGCGGGAGTAACCTCGTATAGTGAAGTGTCGACAGCACGCCCTTGAACGCGGAGGTGACCTTGAGGGCGAGACAAAGTGACCTTGAAGGAAGGTTGTACGAGTAACCTTCGCATATGTGACCTTGGGAACGAGTGACCTTGAGTTGTAGAGAGAGAGAGAGAGACCTCGACCTTGGAGAGGGAGGTGAAAGCGTGTGCGACCTTGAAAATGGGAGTAGGCTGGTCGAGGTCGTTTTGGTAGAAGTGGGGTGCTGTGTTACGTCACATATCCCAGTTCCTATAAATACATCATTGTATCGTCTGCGAGAGCATAGTTCTCCTAATAATACGGAAGATACGCACCACCAACTCGCACATAAAAAATATACCCGCTCAAATTGATTGGGAATATAAAGTGTTTGCAATAAAAGTGTACGTGAACTGTTATATGTAAGTAAAAATTATTTATATACTTTTTACACCTCTTTTCACTCAACAAAGAAGAATTTATAATGGCAGCTCCTAAAATTGATTTGTTAACGATAAATAATCGAATTAACGAAGACAATGATATTATCAAGCAAACTGTTATCTCATCACTACTCTTGAATAAAAGCTATGTGGTCAAGAAAATATCACTATGTGGAACCAGGTTTGGTAGGAGCGGTTCTGTAATATTGTACGATGAAGAAACTGAGGCTAGTCTGAAATGTTGGTTGCCCAAAAGAGTTGTAGAGTTGCTGAGTGACAGCGACATTGATGAGATGAATTCTTCAAATGGTCTTTATACTCTAGCATATTTGGGCCAGAGTGAGCCATTATATGTAGGTGCAAAAACGAGGGCTCTCATCAAGTTTGACTTCAAGCAAAATTAATTCGGAATTATTCTACTTAATTATTTCTGATAGGTTTTTTTAGTATAGTTTAGTGAAAAGGGTTTAAAAATTATATGATAATTATTATTACATTAACACAAGCCACTAACGCAGATCGTACCGTTTGCGGTAAGTAATAAATTAGGTTCCAAAAAGAATTCAATGAAAGACAAATCTCCCAAATAATCTCATCATTACCAAACTTTTTTTTATCATTTACAGACTCCTGTTCCCCAACATGTGGATGTATTATTCTAGTCAATTCTGGCCGGCAGCGGAAGACATCAAATCAGCAGTGAGCAGGTTGAAATGTCAGTTCTCTGATTTGTCACGTGATGCAATGCATGCGACAAATTATGATTTGAGCATATGCTTCGATCGAGAACAAGTTGAACGACTCTGTAAACAAGCCGAACAATATAGAAAGGGTTATATGTTATGCGCCCGGTTCGAATATGGTAGCTTCACTTTGGAGGAATTTCTTGAAGCAATGGTGGGAGAGGACTTGGACCAATTTCTGTATGAAATTTTTGATTTCCTCCCAGATAGCACAAATTCCTTTTGAGGCCCTTCTGAGGCGTTCACAATCATGTCCTCAGGACGTCGAGAGCGAGCCTGAGGACATTCTCAAGACGTCCTCCTGTTACCATTCTCTACATACTAATAATGTCTCAGAACATCCCTATAAAATCTTTTGAGATAACCTCAGGACATCATGGTAACAACTTGAGGCGGTTTTTGATGATGTTTCAAGGAGGTTCAAGATTTATGGAAGAATATTATTCGTATACAGAATGAGTCACTATAGTGTGTTCTCCTCCGATATTAGCCAAACCGTCAGATATATAAAATGAAAATGCAAGTACAACAGTAATAGGGTTTCATAAGAACAATCACCTAAAGTTGTTTTCAGATCTATAGGGTGTTCGAATTCCAAGATATCGGTTGATGATTGGTTTTTTTCAATGGAACACCTTGTATATTATTGCATTTTTGAGTTTTCCCTGAAGAGTTGATTCCATCAATGCATCACACTTGGTGTCTATAGTGGGAATTATTACAGAGATATAGGGTGTTGACAATTGAGATTCTTCAAATAATGTAGGATTTTTTGTGTCGAAACTATTCATTAATGGTCAAAACGGCTCACATGTTCCTGTCATAACTTTTGATTAGCTATCTACTGATATTTATTTGGAACAGATACAATAAGCTGATCAGTATTCTGAATGTTAACCCACCCTCTATTTGTTCCGATTGAATGTCAGTAGATAGTAAATCGAAAGTTTATAAGGATATGTGAGCCGTTTTGACCAATATTGAATAGTTTCCACAAAAAAAATCCTAAAATTGAAAAATCTTGTTTTTGATCACTCTATATCTCTGTAATCTAGACCCCAAGTGTGATACATTGATGGAATCAGCTCTTCAGGAAGAACCTAAAAATGCAATAGTATACAGGGTGTCCCATTTGGAAAAAAACAATCATCAGTCAATATATCTTGGAATTCGAACACCCTACAGATATATATGAAAACAATTTGATGTGAAAGTTCTCATGAAACCCTATCACTGTTGTACTTGAATTTTCTCTATTTATCTGATGGTTTGGCTAATATACAAGGATAACACACTATATTGACTCACCTTGTATTATGCAAATGATAATTTCTTCAAAATAATATGGATCTCATGATATTTGCAAAATTTTCCTCTATTTATAATAGGTTCGAATGAAAAACCAAATGAAAAACTTACATTCTATTATTTATAACTTATTCTGAAAAATTTCAATTTCCTTTTCAAAGAAATGTATTTCAGCTTCTTGTTGAGCACTACTAGATGTTATTGCCTATTGATATTTCTCCATGTTGTTTTTGATTTCTGAACTCTGGACATTCCTGATGCAGAATAATCAACTGGAAGTTGAAGCCTTCATGCAATATTTTATAGATTCTGAAGAAGCAAAACTATCTTGGAATGAAAATATCATCAGGTTTGTGTTTTGCATAACCTTCTGAAACAAACAATGTATTAATATTTCATGTCCAGTACTTACTATCAATGATATGATTTATGTAGTTATAGGTACCAACCATTATTGAATCTACTGAAAGTTCAAGTCTGCATATGTACAATCTTTCATAATTTCCAAAGAAGCCAAAATATCTTGGAATAAAATATCTCTGCTCTGATGATATCATCATTTTGTGTTATCAATAACCTCCTGAAACAAATAATGTACCTATTAATATTTCATGTTCCAGTCCTTACTATATCAATGATTTGATTTAGGTACCTACCTTTATTGGATATACTGAAAGTGCAAACATGCATATGCAATCTCATATAGATTTCGAAGAAGCCAAAATATCTTGGAATGAAACATCTCTGCTCTGATGACATCATCAATCTTGTGATCATAATAACTTCATCTGGAACAAATAATTAACCTATTAACATTTCATGTCCAGTACCTACTATATCAATGATTTGATTCAGGTACCTACCTTTATTGAATTCATACTGAAAGTTCAAGCTTCCATACAATATTTTATAGATTCCGAAGAAGCAAAGCTATCTTGGAATAAAACATGTTTGCTATGATGATATCATCAAGTTTGTGTTCTCAATAACCTCCTGAAACAATAAATAATGTATATGAATGTATCAATATTTCATGTCCGGTACTATCAATGATTCTATTTAGTATTTACTCACCATTGTTTCTTGCTACCTGAGAGAAATGTCATCAACAGAGATCATCATCCTTTTGTTATTGTTATCTTTTAATTCTGTGCAATAAGTTCTTCTCGCAATCATTTTGTGAAATAAAAATTTTATGAAGGTATTCAATGAATACTCTAATAATTTTGATATAATCATTAATATATTATGATGTATCTTGAACAAATCATGACTATCATGAGACATAACCTCAATTCTAGTTCTTCTTTTTCTTTCTTTTGTCTTCGATGACACGTTATCTCATGGAATGTCATCTGAAGACGTCCGTAGGCACGGAATTCTTTACATCCTCAGGCTGTCACTGAAAGAACTCATTTAGGACAATAACAGCGCTAAATTTACGCCTGATGATGTTCTTAGGTTATAGAAAATAGAACGTCCTCTCCAGGCGTTTGGCGACACATTGAGGATGACCTTAGGCGAGTGTGTGCTATCTGGGCTACCAAACAGCCTGATACGGAAGTACAACTTGGGGGTAATTCCAGAATCATCCGACAACGAGGAGGAAGGAGAAGAAGAATCGAAATGATGATATTGCTAAGAGATGCTTCAATCATACTATTATCATTTGCATGTATATATATATAAATTATGGAATGATGATGATGAGCTCGCATTTTTCATTGTCTATCAATCAAGAAATAAAAACGATGATTTGTAAAACATTTGTTTACTTTTATTCAATTTAGTGCAGATACATGTGTCGATAATAATAATAATAATAATAATAATCATGATGATAATAAATAATAATGAACATAATAATAATAATGAAAAAACTGATCTAATACAATTATAGGCTTCGAATGCTCATGGTCGGCTGTGGCGGTGGTGGTGGAGGTGGACGGAGGCTAGAATTTGCTCCAGATCTGTAGAGTGTATTCAAGGAGCACCCAACTGTATTGAACCATCTAGTGCGCTATATGTCAAAAATGCATCGTGAAGAATGAGCGCATATACCTTGGTATTAGATGGAAATTTCGATTGGCGTGTCTCAAACTCCAACTTGATATCGACAGTTGAAGATTTCAATGTGTCCGGTTGATGGCTGCAGTCTATGATGAATAACGGATTTTTTCTAAACTCCTCAATACTCATCATTGGTTCGCTCATGTCTTTACCATAATAGCTTCGTTGGAAATTATCGTATGCATAATAGGCTACAGCATCTAACTTTTTTCCAAAATCCAAATTCCACCGTTCATAAGGGTAAACTTCCGAATTCAAATACAGTCGAATATTGTTGACTCCCGCATGAATGAATTGGGTGGTATCCTTGGATCTATTATCTGTGTTACCAGAATTTTGGAAGCCTATGATAATGTACCTTGGTCGCTCGAGACTATTGGTGGTTTTAACAGCCCAAATGTCTGAAGATGTTTCACGAATTGACGGTAATTCATACAGATCCCACATCCTGTATGCAATTTTCACTTTTGCTGTAGAACTTTTATTGAGACGGTTCAGTAATTTCAACCTCTGCTTATCCGATGGCATAATATGTCCTATCTTCCATTCGATTTTGTTAATCTCCACACTGGCATCAACTTCTCCTATATAGCAGTTTTTGAATGATCGAGCTATGATGAGTATCAGCTCCTGTTTCACATTCAATATACCTTTATTATAATCCTCAGCGAACCCCATTAAATATTTTAGCGGTAGTTTTCCACTGAATATGTGACTAGATTTGTCTAGAATTGGCTGATTTTCGCTATCAATTCCCCATCCGACTGTTTCAAGAAATTTAGCGTTAGAATCTCCATAAGAGATCATGCTCTTCATTGTGGTAGTAATGCCTGGTTTTCGAATCATACATACTTGTTCGCCACCCATTTCATAACGAATTTCATCGAAGAGGAAGGCTAAGGTATTGTTAGATAGATAGCAGGATTTCGTTGCATCATCTGGTGTGAATTTCCCCTCAATATATATGTAGCTATCAGAAATATCGAGTATCAAATCTTGAAAGTTGACAGCTATCCTGATTTCATCAGAATTCTTGAATGATGGTGAACCATATGGTTTGTATGTATGCTCATGTAGGCTAATTAGTGAATGATCGAAAATTGGTTCATCAAACACCTCCAATTGTAAGCTAGTAGAACTTGTGACAACCATTGTTCACTAATTTCTACTCGTTCGTCGTCGTCTTTGTCGTACTGTCAGACCAATAGATTCCAAAAAATTTATATCGCTCGCAGATAATCTATGACGTCCTACCTGACCGGTGAGCTGTCTTTGAATGAATCCTCTACCCCGTTTACACTTCTTCTTAACGGTAGTGTGTAGAATAGTGGGGTTTGCAGCGAGAGATACACGTTTTGATTGGTTTCCGAAGCAGAAACCCATTTTTCCAAACCGTTGTAATAATTAATCGAGCTGTTTCAATTCCAATTTTACTATAATCTTCTCTCCGCGAAAGTCAACTAATCGGTCATTATCATCCAAAATTCTCAGTGTGATGTTGTCGATAGACTGACGCCCTGTCGGACTGATTGGTAGATATATAATATTTTTCGGCTCCTTTGAGAGTTTGTATCCAGGCTCCACATCGACATCGAACTCGTAAAGCGTGTGAACCTCCTCACCATTGAGGTACGCTCCAGTAGTGATATTACAATCAACCCGTATCAATCGTACCTTTATGATGTTCACAGGTAAAGTGGATTCATGCAAAACATTGGGCTTGTAATATTTCGGTTCAAAGCCCAAGACTTTGGCTATAGAATCGTTAATACTCAAAATTAACATAATTTCGGACTTGAGTTCACATTTGAGCGTATTATTGTTAGCTCGAAGGGAGAATACATCATCAATATTTCGCCCATTCAGCGGAGTCCAACTCTCTATAGCCTTTTGTATTGCTCTATTGATTTCATCTATCTCATAGGCGCCTGGTGGTATCTGAAGAACAACGCTTCCCTCTTCGAACCAAATACCCAATTTGTTATTTGTCTCATCTATATTGAGTATAGAGTTGTATGAATAGAAACCGTGTAACCCCAAGCCGTAAGTATTCCTCACATCGAGTTCGATTGGTGGAAAAAAATCTGCACTCAAGATACTGCGATCTCCAGAAATGGTGAATGTTTGCGACATAACTTTTTACAATTGGAAAAGCAAACACAGCAAAAACCAAACAACAAGCTTCAGTGTATACAGCAGCAGTAGTAAGAAGTATCAACCTTATTGCTGCCTGCAACAATGAAGAATGTTCTTGTTTTCGTTCGGCGAAGCATTAATATCGAATTTATTGTTAGTTGCCACATTTACATCTTCTATTTGACAAAAGCAGCATAATATTTTTCTTGGTATCGGCCCATCATTGACATCTGCGCTGGAATGGTCACTATCCTCTTGGCGGCGGTGTTCGTGGTGCTCCTCACAAAATCGATATTTTGATACATCTTGATCGTTGCGTAATTGTTCAGGTAATTTATCCCACACTAGAGCTATCTCATGTGAAGCGCATCCGATTAAAACCTCTTTCGGCATATCAGCGAGCTGTTTCTCACTCATCTTCAGCAAAGATCGTAATCTCGAGTAAGCCAATAATGCGTGCCCCATTTGTTTGATGCTTTTTCTATCCATATTATAATACGTAGTTTCCACTCTTCGACGAGAGAAATTTCAAGCACAAATGACCACACCAGACTGTGTTGTAATCCTGTTGACGGTCATAGTTATATACGATTTTGATAGCTTTTGATCCCCTCCTTAAATATTTCACCAACTCTTCGGGTGGCGGCAAATCGCCATAACTATCATAATATTCGACTACCCCACCACGTTTTTTATAAGCAACCCAATGTGTCCCTTTACCTCGAATACCATCGAGATTCAGAATGGCTGATTCTATGTGGCGCGGTGGAGAATTTGGTAGATTATCTCTCATAAATATACCTCGAAAGTTTGGAACACCCATTTTCTCTATGTATTGTGATAAATCGATGTCCGTCAACGCCCTTCGAGGTAACCCTGCTAGTTTTTTGAACTTTGCGGCTTCAAGTAAATGCCCAGTCCTTTTCGGTACGGCTTCAAATATACTCCTTTACCGATCTTTCCTAGAGCGATCGCCTCCAAATGTCTATTATGACGATTCGCTTCAGAGAGTTGCTCCCTACCCTCTTTAGCTGAATTAATAGCTCGAGCTATACCAGCACTACCTGCAGCCAAACTCCCCAATGCCGATAATCCCGCAAAAATGGGTATGAGTGGAAGAATTCCTCCAACTTTAGGAATTGGTATAATGCGAGGTGTTCGGATATTATTCTTTCCACCAGCCATCTTGACGAATTTTCTAGCAGCTCCAATCGCCATAAGAGAAGTCTTGGCCAAGTTTTTGGCGAGTGCCCCCTTCTTTCCCACTTGTCGCAACACATTGCGAACTTTGTGCACTATGCCGGACCCAAAAGCAATTTTTCTCCCACTCTTGGTAGTATTCTTCTTCTTCCTCGACACTCGACGTTTCTTCACTCCGCTGCTGCATCCCATACCAAAACGCCTCTTTCCCTTCATTATATTGGTAACAAGCCAAGATGCGGCCCTCTCTCCTGCAGATGCGTCCTTTGATTTAACACGTTTCCACGCGGATTCTTCCAATTCCTTATCGGCAGAATGCCTTGCAGATAAATCGTTCGGATGCTTGAAATATGCGATATCGTGTTCCTTGCACGCTCTATCTAATTGGTTAATGCCTGGATCACCTCGAGATAATCGTTTCTGTAACTTTGTTCCAGGACCACAATACTGATAGCCGCCGGGAATATGTAATTCGACCGGTAATTTATTAATTAAAGTATTAACAAATCCTCTGCCAGTCCTCTTTCCTCGAAAACTTTTTTCACCGTTATCGCTTGCCGATGTGTATCGCTTCAGCTTCATAATATAAATGGCATTCACAGAGTTTGCGATTCATTATATAGCATTTGACCATCATACAATGCAGATTGTTCAGCAGCAAGAAACATTGCGAGTTGACAACTTCGATGAAAAAGTAGGGTTAGGAAATGGTATAATTACACAACGTCGGCATGGATTCCTACTACCTAATACTATACGAAGTCTCATTATCGGCCCATCAAATTGCGGCAAAACGAATGTTATGATATCCCTCCTCACCAACGATAATGGTTTACGATTCGCCAATGTTTATCTCTATTCAAAATCGTTGTATCAACCCAAGTATGAGTACTTGCGGAAAGTATTGGAACCGATAAAGGGACTGGGGTTTTATACATATAGTAATAATGTGGACATTGTTGAACCGGAAGATGCGAAGCCACACAGTATTTTCATATTCGACGATGTGATATGTGAAAAACAAGATGTAATCAGATCATATTTCTCAATGGGGCGCCATAAAAATGTGGATTGCTTTTATCTAGCACAAACGTATTCGAGAGTGCCGAAACAGCTGATTCGCGATAATTCCAACTTCATAATCATGTTTAGGCAGGATGATATGAATCTACACCACATTTATTCCGATCATGTATCTCCAGATGTAACATTTAAACAATTTCAAGAAATGTGTGCACAAAGTTGGACAGATAGATACGGGTTTCTCGTTATAGATAAGGATAGTGAAATTCATGAGGGCCGTTATAGGAAAGGGTTCGACTGCTTCATATACCCCTAAAACAGCAACTGCATGGACTTCATTCAACCTTTGGATAGCACAATGAGCACACCTAGTAGTGAAATCGCTTCAGAAATACACCTCAAACGCCAACTTGTTGAAGCAACCGATGCGGTAAGGAATAAATTTAAAAGTCTCAAGAGCGAACTCACCAGTAACCAAATGATGTTAGAAAAAGCTTATGAGCCGCTGACAAAACCATTGAAGGTTATCACCGCGGCAGCAACGGCGGCAGTAGCCAAGCAAAATCTAATGCCAGCAGCTACTCCGAAGAGTTATAGCAAACCTTCAACGTTGACAATAGCACACCCGACATATTATTCCACACCAATATCGAGTAATGAGGCGAATGCTGTAGCGACGAAGCCGTTCAAGAAACATGGGGAGTCTGGGAATTTCAGCAATAGCTTTCAACCGCTACCATCATCGCCTCATAACGGAGGACCTAAGTATACAACTCTATTGGAAACACCACCAACATCTTCGTCTCAAATTTCAAGCAGTGATATTACAGTGTATCCTTCTGTAGATGGAACAACCGCGAGCGACTTACAGGGCAAAATAATGGAGCATTTGAGGAATTTGAAAGAAAATAACTCGAATTATGATACAACATATGGCGTTCACATCGATTCCAAAACAGGGGAATTGAAAATGGGTAATATGGAAATCCGATTTCCTGCAGACCAAATCGAATTATGGCGCGGTAATAAGAGAAGCGTAGCGTTTCCAGCAACAACTGGATTATACGATTTGATCTTTATGAAACATGTGCCAAGAACTATCGATGATCAAGATAAAAGAATATACACCACTTTGTTGGAGACTACACGAGCGCCATATAAGAATTATGACATCAGAGAAGGTTTGAATAATAGTGCGAGGAAGAAATATCAGCTAGTCATAAAGCCATTAATCGGCACACCGCATAAAATGAGGAGTCAACTCCTGTTAAATGAAGTTAAAGGTGGTAGAGGAATGAGCAAATCATTACCATACAGAAAAGTCGTGAGTAAACAACACAAAGAGTATGCTTATTGGAATGAAGCAAAAGAGCTGGTTGACCGCCTCCGACTACTGTGGGGTTCTAAAATGGCTGGCCACACTGGACACGATAATGAGATAATGTCAATAATAGAGGAGTTGCGCGAAGAAGGCATCGTTTATTAATGTTATTAATGTATATATATATATATATAACATCATAATATATTAAGGATTGATAAAGTCCGTTACTTGTCGATGGTCTAGCCAGTACCAATATAGTCGCCGCAGGTAGAAGATGTCTTATGAAACTATCGATAAATTTGGTCGTAAAAGGAGCAAATCCATGAGTTTTATACAAGGGCGGCCTGGTATCGGATTCAAGCTTGATAGCAATGGAGATTATGATGTGCAGGGTAAACGATTAATAAATATCGGTAATCCGTCGAGTGGTGGAGATAGTGTATCACTGGAGTTCTTCAACCAACATTTGTCTGAGATGAGGGAATCTCTGAATAATATGAAGATACGCATCAAAGATTATCCTCAGATTACCCAGAAGGTTCTCATGATGGCACCTAAGGTCAACGAAGCAATCGAGAAGATGGGCACCATCGGGAGGGGGGGAAAATTTGCTAAGTCCTTTTTTTGATTTTTTTTTTTTTTTTTTTTTTTTTTTTTTTTTTTTTTTTTTTTCAACTACCTACTCCCCATAACCCTGTTTTAAGGATTTGATTTCATTTAATTTTATTTTGTAGGTGTTTTTTTTTTTTTTTTTTCCTTCAATTCACATGTTTCATATACTCATCAATTAGTTAAACATCAATCAATTATATTATTAATATTTTTATTTATACACTTAAATACTTATGAATAAGAACTTACTATGCTAAACTAATAACTAGAAACGATAAGTTTTGATTTTCACGCTACAGCATGTGGGGCACACATCCGACATGCGGATCTGGTGTAGATCGGCTGAACATACGGCACAGGAGAACGACCTAGGTGCCTCATCGAACCTCGTTGTAGAATGCGATGAGGTGTGCTGATATGCTCCAACAGTATTAGGCTGCCTTAGATATATGGAGAAGCATCTATAGCAAAGATTTGTCATCCCCTGCGTCGTCGTCATGATTGTGACCATTGATATCGTTGTGCAGAACAACATCTGCTCATGGCGGGCCCTGGCAACTGACACATCTATCCACTTCTTGCAAGGAGGACAGAGATGATCAAAAAATATTGCTGAAACATCGCAATGACGCAAGAGCAAAGAAACTTAACGCACAAATAAAAGGCAAAACCTTGATGATTAATGGTGACACTTACACGGTCAACCAGTTGAAAGAATTTGATGAGAATGGAAAAGTGAGCAGTCCTAAAACTAGAAAATTAATATCGAATAGTGCACCTGAAACTCCTAATAACTCAAACCTACTGGATGAGGCCAGGGCATTATCTTTATTGGATAGCGTCCAGGCCACCGGAGAGTTCTTCTTCACTGAATCAATCTCATTGCCCAAAGAAGAAGAAGAGAATAAGAAGAAACCCAACTCAACAGCCGCTAATCAAGGACAGGAAAAAGAAAAGAAAAAACTTATCAGAACTGATTCTGTATCAAGCGACAAGAGTGGAAGAGCAGCTAGATATACCCAGAGAGCGCACCAGAAGTCTTAGTTATTCAAATTGTTCTCTTATATTGATTAATGCATCATCTAATTTCTCCCTGTATATAGTATCACACTTTAAATAAGTTAACTTACTACTCGCTTTCGTATCTGCTATTTTTTTTTTTTGTTGTAAAATGACTAAAAATCTTACCCTTTGTCAACTAAATATTAGATCTCTTGTACCGCATTTGGGCGAACTCAAAGAATTTGTTCATGACAGCGATCCTGACATCATATGTTTAACTGAAACCTGGTTAAATACTAATATTTCAGATGATTTAATATCATTGAATAACTATAAGTTATACAGGTGTGATCGTATCGACAGAGGCGGAGGTGTTGCTATGTACGTGAAAAATAATTTTCCTTCTGTTAAAATCAATGACACAATCACAATCTCTGGTGTTGAGCAGTTATGGCTTAGAATTCACATAAATGATACCTCAACTGCAATTGGAGTAATTTATAGACCTCCCAGACTAAACGTTA
This sequence comes from Phaedon cochleariae, assembly GCA_918026855.4. NCBI lineage: Eukaryota > Metazoa > Arthropoda > Insecta > Coleoptera > Chrysomelidae > Phaedon > Phaedon cochleariae. Next base: position 24,462,284 of record OU896711.1, on the reverse strand, counting down.
ATATATTTCTCAACGAATTTGAAGATTGTGTAGGGCATATGTATGCTACACACGATCAGTTGATATGCTCCGGAGATTTAAATATTGATATGTCGTTAATTAATTCCCCTGCCCCACGGTTGCTCAACAATGTTTTGAGTTCATTTGGACTAATTCAAGTTGTAGAGTCACCAACCAGAACTTTCCGCAATTCATCAACACTTTTGGATTTATTTATATGCTCAGAATCAGTCGATGTTGATTCATGCAGTGTTCACACAAAAACGAACATATCAGATCATAACCCTGTTTCATTGACACTCAACTATATGATAAAAGAATATAAGGATACACTATCAATAAGAAGCTTGAAGAAAATCAATACTGAAGCTTTTAACCATGATCTCCATAGAGCGCATTTCGATAATATTTATAACGTTGATGATTTGGAATCCAAACTTACTTGCTTCAATGAAGTTTTAATTGAATTATTCGACAATCATGCACCTGTGACCCAAATCACGTTGAATCGATATAAGAAATACAACCCATGGATAACTAATAATGTCAAACTTCTCATGAAACTCAGAGACAAAGCTCTTCAAAGATACAGAAGAACCAAAAACACGGTTCACTGGGATTATTATAAGGAATTAAGAAATTTTACTAATACATCAATTCGTAACGAGAAGAGAGCTTATCTCAACTATTCACTCAATAAAAATAAAAACACTAAACATCTCTATCGTGAACTGAATAATCTTAATATTTATTCAAAAAAGTGCAGTGCAGATCTTCCTGCAAATCTGGCAGATGTGAATAAAATTAACGACCATTTTGTAAGTCAATCGCAGTCTCCTCCAGATGAAGAACTGATTAATCTCCTAGAAAACACTCGAAAATTGAATGTTACGAATTTCAGCTTCAACATTGCCGATGAAAATACGATTTATAGAGCACTTTTGTCATTAAAATCGAATGCAATTGGTGTTGATGAAATCAGCCTCAATATGCTACTTCATTGTTGTCCTCATATAATTTCTCACATCACTCACATCATTAATTTCTCCATAAAAAAAGGGATATTTCCTCAGCAGTGGAAAACTTCATATGTATTACCTTTGCCAAAAATCAAAACCCCAACTGAACTTTCTCAGCTCCGCCCCATCAGTATTTTGTGTTCCCTCTCTAAAGTTCACGAAAAAGTATTACATGAACAAATCAAGGTGCACTTGAATAATAACAACCTACTCCCTGATAACCAATCAGGATTTAGACAGAAACATAGCTGTACTACAGCTCTGCTCACCGTTGTTGATGATATTCTCTCCGCCACTGACAAAAATCAACTTACTACGCTAGTACTTTTAGATTATTCCAAAGCATTTGATCTAATAAATCATCGTATTTTGCTAGCCAGACTCCATTATATTGGTTTCGACGAATCTGCCATATCTCTGATGGGAAGTTACTTGACCAATAGATCACAAATTGTTAAGTATAAAAACAAAAAGTCGACAAAACTCAATATTACTTGTGGTGTGCCTCAGGGATCTATCCTAGGGCCGTTACTATTCACCATATACACATCTTCCTTCCGAGATAGCCTGAGCCTTTGTAAAAGTCACTTTTATGCTGACGACACACAGATATATATGTCCTTTGATGAATCAAGCATTGAGCTAGCAAATGAAATCATCAACTCTGAACTTGAAGCCCTCTCTAAAATGTCAACTCAATACTGCCTGTCTCTCAATCCAAGTAAGTCCCAAGTAATGTTATTCGGCCCCAAAGTTATGAGGGATCGGTGTAATCATAAATTGAAAATACACATAAATAACAATATTATACCTACGACCACAATTGCAAAAAATCTTGGACTTCTTCTTGACACTAACTTGAGATTCGATATGCACGTAAATAGTATAATTCAAAGAGCTTATGGAAGCCTAAAGCTCATTTTTGCGAACAGAAAATTACTCAACTTACAAACTAAAACAACTTTATGCGAATCCCTTGTATTATCACACCTTAATTTCGCCGATATCATCTACGGGCCATGTTTAACAAAACAGAGTGAAAACCGATTACAAAAGATCCAGAACTTTTGCCTCAGATTAATTTTCAATATGAGAAGACGTTCACATATTTCACACAAACTTGCTGACCTGAAGTGGTTGAGCATCAAAAAACGGAGATTCTTTCATGGTAGTTGTTTGTTTCATAATGTCATTAAACTTAAAACACCGATATACTTATACCGTAAACTAAAACTACGTGCAGACGTACATAGCATTAACATCCGCCACAAAGACTTTCTGACGATACCTAAACACAAAACATCCCTTTTCAAAAGTTCATTCTCGTACGTAATTTGTAAGGTTATGAATGCTCTGCCAAGAAAAATAAAATGTTGTGATATGAATCAGTTCAAAAAAAAAGTGAAATGTCTGCTAATGGAAGACGATTTTATTATTGATTTTAAAATATAAAACATATTCATATCCTGATAGAATAGAAAATTTAATATGAAAATAATTTCGTGTAATATATATAGTATCCGCATAGATCTAATTTAGATCTATGGTATCCGAATTAAAGAAACTTCTGTTACTCTGTACAGATAAATAGAAATCTATCCGCAGAAATCATTGCGCATGCTTTCAACTATATAAGTACTTCACATAATACATACCTAGGTTATTTTAGTTTATAGGATCTTAGCTCTTAGGATTTTTCAAGGCCATGTGGAAGAACAAGGTCATATTTGGTTCCTTTTCTTATCAATACGCGTTTTTGCTCAGTTCATGTAGATTTTGTTGAGCAGTGGCGGGCAGGAATAAAAAGGTTCTGGACACCAATAATCTCTTCATTCACCTGAATAATGGGCGGGAAGGAGGTCTCAAACAAAGACATTTATGCACTCCTTACCAAAGTCAGTAAAGACGGGGAGGAAACGAAGTCAGAAATCAGAAGTTTCAAAGAAGAATTTCGAAAAACTGTCGAGACACTAAATATTTCTGTCAAGAATCTGGAAGAAGAAAATAAACTTTTACGTTCGAGATTACTGAACACTGAACGACTTCTGAAGAAGAATTGTTTCCTGATATACGGACTGAAAACCAAAGAAAACTCTTCTGTCATACCAGAAGTTCTGCAGTTCGTGAAGGATAAGCTGAAAATAACTCTCACCCACACTGACATAAATCGTTGTTTCATCAACAAAAATATCGATAGCAAACCAATAATCTTAGATTTGCTCTCTAATCTGAAAAAATCTGAGATTTCCTCGAAGCTATCTCTTTTGAGGAACTCAGGAGTTGCCTTTGTGGAGGACTTGCCATACGAAGACAGACAACTGAGGAAGCAATTGCTAGTACATCTCAAAGCCGCAAAAGCCAGTAACCTCGCTGCACAAATAAAGAAGAACACATTGGTCATCGCTGGTCGTCACTATACGCTGGAGGAGTTAGAATCTAACCATAATATATTCTCACCAGGAGCTGAATCACCTACTGAAAGCCAAGCAACTCCAGAAACATCGCAAAGCACCACCATTAATGAGGGAATCAATAATATGAACTTAAGGAGTCGCCGATAAGGAACGTGATTGTTATAATCAAATCAGTGCTACTCCGTACCAGTAGTAAATTTTAGTCTATATTATATTCTTGCAATTACGATTTTTTAGTTATTGTCGTTTATCTCTAATAGGTATGAATCGAAATATCACATTTTCTCATCTGAATGTAGGATCTATTTTCCCTGCGTTCAATTGTGTTGATCAATACCTAACTAATAAGAAAATCGATATCTTTGGGGTAAGTGAAACTTGGTTAGACCCCCACATTGACTCCAGAACCATTGCTATCGCATCGTATCAATTAATCAGGGCTGATAGAGATGGGAGAGGTGGTGGAGTGGCCTTTTACATCCATTCCAGCATCAATTATAGTCACATTTTTTCAAGGTCATCTCCTGATCTCGAACAGCTCTGGATATCATGTAAATCTGAAGGAAAAACCTATATTTTTGGAGTCATTTACCGCCCGCCTGCCTCGTCCATCACTTCCTGCATCAGTGAATTAGAGGATGCAATTGGCTTACTACTGCCCACTTGCGACTTTCTCATCTTGTCCGGGGATATCAATATAGATTTCTCAACCCCCAACAGAGGCTTTGAGCTATGCACTAACTTCTTGAATTCTTTTGGACTTCATCAAGTAGTCAATGAACCCACCCACATTACCCCTCGAAGCAAAACACTGATTGATATAATTTTCGTGTCAGATATCAACCTTGTTTTTGACATCGACGTTTTCGATTTGAAGGGGCGCGGACTATCATATCATCTGGCAGTCTCTTGCTGCATTAAACGTTTCACCTCAAAAAATAATATCAAATTCATTATCTATCGTGACTTCTCTAAATTTCAGTTAGATCAATTTTACTTCGATTTGAACAATGTCGACTGGGACCTAATCTATTCTTTACATGATGTTGAAGACATGATCCAATATTTGAATGATAATATAACCCAACTTTTCTCTATTCATGCTCCTATAGTTGAAAAAAAGGTGAGTAAACCTCCTGCTCCTTGGCTAACCTATAATATAAAGCAAATGATCACAGTCAGGAATCGAGCTCTGCAGAAATACAAGAATAATAAAACAGCTACAAATTGGAATGGTTATACAGAGATGAGAAATTACGTGACAAGTGCAATCCGCAGGGAAAAAAAAGCTTACCTTGAGTTCGTACTGAGACAAAAAAATTCAAAACGTACTTGGCATACACTCAGGTCCTTGGACATCCTCAGGAAAAAAGCAAGAACAGAGATTCCCTCTGATTTGAAAGATGTAAATGACATCAACCTTCATTTCAATTCTACTCCAATTGCACAAAAATCCCAAAATCAATTAGCTTTACTGACGCGATATACTGACAATAGGTTAGTCAATGATGAGTTTCACTTCACTACTATTAATGAAGAATCTGTTCAAAAGTCCCTTCATAAAATTAAGAGCAATGCAGTTGGCTTGGACAATGTATCACTGAAAATGATCCTCCTAGTCGAAGACTATTTGATAAAACACGTGACATTCATATTCAATAAAATGATCACTTCTGCTCAATATCCATCTGCCTGGAAACATGCTTTAATAATTCCTATCCCTAAATGCGATCAGCCCACATCTCTCTCAGATATCCGTCCAATAAGTATTCTACCTACTTTATCGAAATCATTTGAAATAATCCTCAAAGATCAAATAAATGATTATGTATTTAAACATAACATCATAACATCTTCCCAATCAGGATTTCGAAGCAATCACAGTACAACTACAGCCCTAACGTCAATTACAGATGATATCTTCAAGGCTACCGATTCAGGTAAGGTAACATGTTTGGTGCTTTTGGATTACAGTAAGGCGTTCGACACCCTAGATCACAACCTTCTATGTGAGAAGTTGATGTACTACGGATTTTCTGAAAATGCTGTCCAGCTTATTTCTAATTACCTTAGTGGCCGCTGCCATAAAGTCATCCTGGATAACAAGATGTCGAACGTGCTGCCTGTAACCCAAGGGGTGCCTCAGGGATCGATTTTGGGACCGCTTCTATTCTCGTTATATATATCCGATTTCCACACATTCACTCGTAATTGTACCATACATCATTATGCCGATGATACGCAGCTGTATCTTCCTTTTGATGTCGATTCTATAGACACCTCTGAAAATTTGATCAATGATGACCTCGAAGCCCTCCTCAATATCTCCACAGCCCACAACCTCAAATTAAACGCCAATAAATCGACAGCAGTATTATTCGGTAGACTTAAATCTAGGCAAACCGTTTCAAATCAAATTCGTATTAAAGTAGGAAACACATACCTTGATTTCCAAAATGTTTCAAAAAACTTAGGCCTATGGCTAGACTCAGAACTACGATTCAATAAGCATGTCTCTACTTTGATCCAATCTTCTTACAGTACACTGAGACAACTCTATCCTAACCGCGACTTACTTTCCACTAAACTTAAAGTACAACTTTGCGAATCGCTAATCTTCTCTAAAATTTTCTACTGCGACTCAGTATATGGGCCTGCGATACTTCAATCTGATTCCTTACGTTTGCAGAAAATTCAAAATAGTTGTTTACGCTTCGCTTATGGAATCAGAAAATTTGACCACGTCACTCACAAACTGAAGAATTCAGGCTGGTTGAGTCTTGAGAACTATCGCTTATTACATTTATTGAATCTTGTTCACAAAATTATAAATCTCCAGCAACCTGAGTATTTATTTAACAAACTGCAAACATTTTCAGATATAAACCAAATTCCTACACGCAATAGACTTACCTTAGTGATACCCAGGCATAATACAGCGCTATTCGAGAGGTCTTTTTCATACAAGGCTTGCACTGAATATAACCAATTATCCGTGGAAATTAGGTCCTACACGATACTAAATTTTAAGAAACGCCTTAAACAATTACTATTGAGCAGGATGTGAATTGATATATTCTTGGACAGGCAAATGAAATGGTACATGACTTCTATTCTTATCATTGCTATTATCCTCATTATCGTTATTATTATTAATTATTATTAATTCAAATTCATTGAAATTATCATTATTATTATTATCATTATCACCGTCATTGTTATTATAATTATTATCATTATCATTTTCATTATTCTTATATTTACATTATGAATATTTCATTATTATCACTGCTATTATTATTGGTATCATTATTTTTAATATTCAATTTATATTCATTATTTTCTTTTAACTATCATTATTTTCACTATGATCATAAAACTTTTCCTCTTATTTGTTCTTATATTGAATTGATCTGTTTAGGAATATTTTCTGAGTAATAGAAATCAAATATTAGAAATGCCCTTCTACCGGGTTAAGTTGAAAAACAGCCTAGGCTGAACTTCGCCCTTCATCATTGCATTATCAAACACTCTCAATCTTGATGCAATTTGTAGTTTGTAATTTGTAATTGATGAATAAAGACCATTATTATTATTATTATTATATTTCAATCTTTGATTGTATTATCACTGATTGCTTTATGGCATTGAATGTGGTCTTTTTCAATGAGTATTACTAGATGTATAACAAGCACGCATGGTACTACATCATGTAACTAATGTTGTGTAGATACTTATTGAATAAAATTTATTATTATTATTATTATTATTACTTAGATTGGAACCTAATCTGCTGGTCCCCCTCATCGCACACGTCGTCAAACCCTTCATCGGTGACGAGGTCTACCTGCTCGACGTCGCCTCCATTCACACCATCGTGATTCTGAAACAAAAAAAAAGACACGAATCAGTAAATGGTGCGATAGATGGTGAATAATGTATGGCCGCTACATGAGTGTATGGGTTATGTACTTACCACCGCTTCCAGAACGTTCTCGTCAATGAGGGATAGTTCTCGGAGCTTCTTGCAGATTACGCTGAATTCAAGTGCCATCGTTTCTGTGACTAATACGATCGATACAATGTTCAGAACTGTAGAAACTGTTTCGAATGATGCTCTGATAGGAATTTCACATCTTTTATGTCATTGAAACGAGGTGGGGGAGTGGGCGGTGTTAAAAAATCGTAGAACTCTCACCACCATACTGGGAGAGAGGTAGGGAGTGGGTGGCGCTACCCCCACCAACCCTTAGCTTTAGTGGTGCGTATGCGTTTTGCGAATGGGAGTGGGGTGGGACTTGATTATCGAATGGAGGAGGGTGAAAATCCGACTATTGAAAAGAGGAGGATGCGAGCGTTATCACCACAGTGTTTCACAAACTACCAACGAGTAAGTCGAAGAAGAAACAGGAGAAGAAGTAGAAGCAGCAGTGAATTTCCAACCAATATCGTCTCCGCCAATATCATGACGTACCCGAAATCGTGGGATTCGAAACCTCTGGCAGTCGCTTACCCTACTGTTGTGGACGGATTGACAATCTGTCACAATTGTGACATTGGGTGGGCTGCAAACGAGATTAACCCGTGCACTGGAGTGTGTCAGCGCTGCATCAATGCCAATCGCCAGGCGTCACCGGAACCACCATCACGATCGACCTCTACGGCGGCCAACGTTGTCGGAGCAAAATGCATAAAATGTGCCAAGCTGTTGCGGAACACCAATATGGGGATTTGTAGGAATGTGTGCAGGGAGTGTAGCATGGAGCGGCGACTACGGTACCAGCGATGTATCAGCTGTAGCCAATACCGAAATGATTGTTGGAATGGTGTTTGCCACGGTTGTTCGAATGGGGCATATTTTTGCGAGATACTCGGCCACATGTTTGAAAATTCCAACAAACATTTCAAGGCTTGCTGGTGCCTCCCTTATGAGCGTCGGGTGTTCCGCAGAAGCCTTAATATGCCGCCGGTGGAGCCATATTTCGTGCGTGAGCATGGTAGCTCCGATGAAGACGAGTGATTTCGTTTTTTTATACTTTATTATTTTTTTGTACATTTATTATGTGAATATTCTTCAACACAGCAAATATATATATTTCAAATTGAAAACATTTCTCGATTTCATTCTTCATGGGTTTGGTGGGAGGGTAGAAAAAAAGAATAGATATTACCGAATATGTTCGAATTATTTATTATTGAAAAAAAAAACACACACACTACACTTCAAGTAATAGCAGATTTCTTAATCCAAGAATTGTGCTCCTTAGGATATCCAAGCCATTTGACATATACGTTCTTTCCACTTTTGTCTTTCTTCAAGACTTTCTCCACCAAGTACACTTTTGGATTCTTAGTTTTCAACAATTCCATCTCATAGAAACAACCCTTGATTGGATTGCCTTCAATATCGTCCAGATTGTAAGTTGTCGGATTAGTAATATTCACTTTGGTTATCGTGAATAATTCCGTGGAGAAATTTGCTGAATAACCTTTTTCGAACACACCTTTGAACTTGCTTATTCTTACAACATCACCAACTTTATATTTTGGTTTCGGCGCTATTTTTGGGTGACTATAAGCTTTCAGTATTGTAGTGGGAGTTACTTCAGAGGGCTTCATACCAATTGTCCTATGTTTTTTATCATTGTACGAGTTGGTTAAGTGCGGTAAGATATCGTACCACTTATATTCCCCTCTGGCAGAAAATTCTCGGTAAATCCAATTCTTCACTGTTCTGATTACTCGTTCCACAATCGCCGCCTTCATAGTACTATATGTTGAATAATGGTTTATTTTATATTCCTTCATCAGATTACTGAAATGAGAATTATAGAATTCTTTTCCAAGATCGCTTTGCATGTTTTTCGGTGAATACTCGGCCACTCTCAATATATGTTTCATAGCTTGTGTCACTTCTTGACCGGTTTTACTTCTGATAGGTTTTGTCCATAGATATTTGGAATAGCAGTCAATAACGAATAATATATATCGGTATCCTTTATTTCGTTTTGCATACGTCTGCATTTCGGCTAAATCTATCTGCCACAAGTCTGCAAAACCTTTTATTATGGTTCTTCTTCTTTTGAAATTGCGCCTTGCAGGCTTGTGCAATTCTTCAACAATTTGTCTTTTGATTGGGCTTATTTCCATACTTTCATCTTCAAGTAGTTGTGACCACTTTGAACCCCGTTCATATACTGATTACTTTTCTCATCCAACATGTACATATATAAGTGGAATTGAAGGAATGTATCAAGAAATTAAGAACCTGATATTTTTTAATACATTTATTGATGAAACTACATGACTATATATACAAAAAACTATATGACTAATGACTATGTACAAACAAAAACAAAAATCAGTCGAAGATGATGGCATCCTCGAGAATCTGTACCATCTCGAGCTCGTCGAACGCGTCCATCTCCATGTCCTCCATGATGAATGGATCCAGGTAAGCACCCCTTGCTACTGGACGGTCATCCTCCTCCTCCTCGACGTCGCTCTCCGCTCTTCCGATGCCTCCTAAGATGAGGGTGGCATCGGAATCGGAGTCATCTCCATTCCCCATGAGGTCCATACTGGTACTACTTCTGTCAGAGGCCCCATCGCTGTCGCTGTCTTCGTCTCCGAAGATGACATCCAATACCCAGGGGAATGGGAATGAAGCGTCGCCAGAGGAATCGCAGGGTCCATCAGCTGCAGGTGCTTCCCATGGTTGATGGACAGCATCCGAGGACGAATCGCAGGGTCCATCATCTTCTTCTTCTCCTCGCCAGTTTCCAACCGCAAGTCGATAGCTGGCTCCGTTGTGGTTGGTGGTGGTGTCGGGCTGGTAGTTGCTTTCCATCTTCGAGAGTTGATTTCGAACTGACTATCTCGAGGAGGAAGCAAGTATTTATATGCAGCGGTTGGAGGAGGGGGTAATAGAAGTAGTAGGGGAAAGAGTAGGGAAGAAAAAGTAGGAGGTCGTAGTCGCTGGGGAATCAATGAGTGGAGATGGTTAAAGTAGTAGGGGGGAGAGTAGAGAGGGAATTAGGGTAGCGATAGGTAGTAAGAAATAAATCGTCAATTGAATTTATTCATATATTATCCAAATCAATAAATACATCATTGTCCATTACTTATTCTACACACATATACAATTTATACATCAACACTATAATATACAACTTATATATAAAACATATTAACATGAAACAAACACATCTAAGTTCGCTCCAAATATTCCTCATTCATCCGATTGAAATGTTCGAGGCGAGACTTCTCCACTTCACAGACTTGGCGAAATTTTCCTTCTGTCGTCAATTGTCGACCTATCTCAGCCAGTCGTGAAAGCAATTCATCTCTTTCTGATGATAAACGAGTAGTTTTGCTTTCACTATCTGTGATCAGTGCATTGACGTTCGCATACCATCGCTTCAATTCACCATCATATTGCCTTATGGCTTCGATAGGTGCTATTGGAGGCGATGGAATGCGCATGTGAATGGGAGCATTACAATCGGTACCGTTATTGTCAGCAGCAGCAGCAGCAAGCCCGTTGAACGCCTCTTGAAGATTCGGCAGTTGGACAGCCGGACGTATAATATCCACACTTATAATTCTGACCCGCTCTGGCTGCTCCTGCTCCTGCTCCTGCTCCTGCGCTTGCTTCTGCTCCTGCTCCTGCTCCTGCTCCTGCTCCTGCTCCTGCTCCTGCTCCTGCTCCTGCTCCTGCTCCTGCTCCTGCTCCTGCTCCTGCTCCTGCTCCTGCTCCTGCTCCTTCTCCTGCTCCTGTTCCTGTTCCTGCTGTTTCGATGTGGTTGATACAGCATGATCTCTGCCGGCATTATACCACATGCCAGCCTTGCCACTTCGGTAGGGGTTAGATTTGCCTCGATTTCCCAGAAACTTTCGAAGAATTGATGGACTCCCACCTCTCATCCCCAAATTCTTTTTCTTAGGCGAAGGTTTCCGGCAATCGATTTCAGGCTTATCCAACGATGACGGCGTCAGTGATGGTGAAGACGAAGGTGAAGGAGTCTTCTTGCCGAAAAAGAGTTTCTTTCCTTTCCGCATCAAGACACCACCATTTTCGACGTCGCCATCATTGGGATCTCGAACCTTGGCGCCAACCTCCAACCGTGATGATGCCTCAGATTGGTTTCGGCTCATCTTGAGGCATTTCGAAGGCCTTTTGAATACCCCAGTTGCGGGACCAGCACTTGTAGATGGGGTAGGGCCGGATGGTGATCCTTCAAGTAGGGGCATATCTAATAATGTTGCTGACACGCCTGCCCAAGCCTCATCGGTTGCCAGCAATTCACTATTGAAGCTGATATCCAGGTCTTCTTGATCCACATTCAAATTGCTGATAGACCCATCAATGCCTGAAATACAAATTATGAAATCTATAAAATGAACTACCGTCAAGTTATCGAGAAAACTCACTCAGGTTAGGGAGAGATCCAATGTCTTCTTCTTCTGCTGCGAAAGCTGTGGTTAAATCGGTGCTAGGCATCTGAAGAAAAAAAATCATTTCAGATCAACGTAGACTATTTGATGAAAAACTGTGAATCGAAATACAATTCACTAGCAATGATCCATATGGCAACAAAACTTGTACTTACAATTGGTTAATCGACGATGTAGTTGGATTGGCACAAAAAAGATGGTATATCGAGAGTACTCTGGTAGTGGAGCTAGTGGATGATATCTGCTAACAGAATGAGGAGTCTCCGTGTATTCAATGAGTTTTATCTGCTAAGCTCCACCTATTCTCCTTCCACCGCTAATATCCGCCTACATCTCCCCCTTCCTCCCCCACCTAGCCTCTTTTCACCAAAACGAACCTTATCGAAAATGTGTGCGTAGCTCAAGGTCGACCTCCACACAAGGCTGCATTATTCAATGCGAACCAAAATTTCATTCGATATTCAATATTATTGTGGTGCGGCATCAGCTGGCTGATATACGTTATAATATGAATGAAACACATCTCAAATAATCTAAGGAATAATTTATTCAAAAATACGTGTATATAATATATATATAAATAATATAATATGTAGACTAGATAAAGAGTGTACAGAACTCGTATCACATCATATGGAGACTAGATTAAACAATAAATATGAATATAAGCGTATGAGGTTGGGTACAGAGTTCGCATTATTATTATTATTATCGAGGCTCTGAGTGTTCCATCAACATTTTTATCAGGTCATCTAAATTATCGCTAGAATTTGATTTCTCAGCTGTTTGCATTGTAGCAGATATTGCTTGTTGTACCCAAAGCATATTACGTTCAGGACTCGTTTGATAAAATTCGATATCATTGTGCCCCCAAGGTAAAGTTTTAACAGTATTAGGTATGATAAACCGTTTATCGTCATGGTATGAAAGGGCGACTTTGTTTTTCATTTCAGTATAAATATCGTGCCGATCGCTACGAAAAGTATTCATTTTTCTGAATATCAAGCCACCATTTTCTACGATTTTCTTATAATCATCCATCGATAATTCACTTCTAACAACTGGCCTTGAAACACCCTTCGCTTTTTTCAATTCGGAATTCGAAGATTGAACGTAATACGCTTTGGCACCCGTCCCATAGAAGCTCACAATAGGATCATTTGGAAATTCGTCCTTCATATTTCCCACTACTGATTTCGTTATTGGAATATTGAATTTGTTATCTACGGGGTAATTAGATGTGTCGAAATACCTTATATTCTCCTTCATGAAATTATAAAAATTTTCTGTTTCTATTTTCAATATCAAAGAATCCGTATCAGTATACAATAGCCACGATTTACCAGAGAAATGTTTCTTAATGCATTCATACAGAAAGTTATATATAACGACTTTTGATACATCTAATATGCTGAAACCTAAATACAGCGGTTTATCATAATGCACTTTAACTTTTCCCATATGGATTGCTACGAAATTTTCATGGAATACTTTACAGGTTTTATAATTGGGGAGTGCTATCAATGCATTAGCACCCTTCCTCTTTGTGATACTTTCCCAATGAGTCACAAGTTTGATATCGCTTCTTTTATCAACATTCTCCATGGTTTTGCCATAAACTGAGTTGACCATATTCTTGTATAAACTTTTATCAGCTTTATTTGTACTCTTATTACGCATTTCTGTATTGAGGTCAACATACTTTTTTAACCACGGGGATTGCTTAAATTTGAGAACTCTATGTGTTTTTATCAAGGTCAAACCGTTTTCCATAGCCTGTTTGAGATTTCTGTAATGAACAATATATTTAATTTTATTCGATAAATTAGGAATCAGTTTTTTCAGCTTAGATTTCGATCCGGGTGGAGCAATGGATTCCACGAGGAAGGGTAGATCTGAGTGTGCATCATGTAATTCTTCAGGATAGTACACATCAACTTCAAGGACATACCCATATGGGCTATCGTTTTCAACGCTCATGACATCTAACTCTATAATTTCTTGGTTGGTCAACCACCTAAAATCGGATGTTGGTAGCGGCTGTGACATACTATGACCGTACAAGTTAGTTGCATCTAAATACATGATAAATGTTGATGGTTCATTTGGATTGAAGTTTGGGATGAACTTATTATTCGCAACATGACTCCTCAGACTACATTGACTAATCCCGCCTCTTATACCTTTTTTGAAAAAATGAATCATATCGATGTCGGTTAACAATTCCAATTCGATTTTTGTGTACCTCAACATAGCATCCCACGATAAACCGGGTGCAGTGAAGTATTGGCACGGATCTAACTTGTACGTTTTCAAACAAACATTCCGGAAGTTCTCGAAAACATCACATAATAATAAAACATCTGATTTTAAATAAAGGTCGGAGTAATCACCGAGTGATTTACATTGGAATAAATTCCAAACATGCTCAGCTCTTCGATAATCCTCGTCCGAAATATGTGTATTAGATAAATTATCGAAAAAATCACTTTTTGATGGCAGATCTTCATTATCCAATTTATCCATAGACGTTATGAAACTATATGGAAAAACTCCCTTCTGCGTCATGTATTTGAATTCTTCAGGGTCGCGAAAATATCTAGCAGTTTCTACAAATTGAGATTCATTCAAATTTTCGGCCAAGGATTGCAGGGGTTGGGCAAGGAATTTGTAGCTATCCAAGAATCGCAGTTTCAAGAAGACATTCTGATTCAAACCGTTTTTTCCCAAATATTCGTCTACTAAAATATGTTTGGTAAATGAAATATATTTTTCCTTAGTTTGCGCGATACAATCAACTCTCTCTTCTCTATCGAATAATTGCTTGATGAAAAGGTGGCTATCGTAGCCACTCATATTATGAAAAAATATGGGGATGAAATTTGGAATTTTAAAGTTCAAATTACATATTGAATGTGCGGCACCGAATCTTTTTTTTCCCGTTAGATGGCAGTGGTCTCTCACTTTGACGTCGCCATATATAAAAGCTTTATCGCAAATACCGCACTCCGTGGCATTAGCGAATTCAACTTCTTCTGCCGGAGTTAATTTTTCCATAGGAACTACACGTTTTAGAAACAAGTTGTATATTATTTTGCAGTCATTGACTAAATTGGATACGAATTTTTTCGCAGCATCTTTTCCACGGAATGTAACATATTTCGTGATAGAATTATCGAAAGAGCATTTGATAAGGTATGCAAATGAATAAGGTTCATGTGCGAATGTTCTATTAGTAAAGGGTTTATTCGGATCTGGCTGACTAGTATGTATCGGTTTCAGAACTGATTCGAAATCTGCATAAATAACGAATGGTACTTTCATCTGTTTCTCAAATTTCTCGAATTTCAAAATGTTTTCAGGTACTGAATTTCCAAATTTATCGACTTTGATCTCTGTGGACGGAGTTGTAGTATATGTATGATTACAATCATTCAGCTGATGGCGTAACAACTTTGTTTCATCTGAGAAATATATCAAACAACCGTCGCAAAAAAATTTCTTATGCGCTTTGGCAGATATCTGGCTAGATACCAGCCTTGATAAATTCTTTATCCAGCAATAGTGGCTATTTCCAGTTTCATCATCTGTGGTCAAAAGTAAATTCACATGTTTACTCATTCTTTTCTTGGAGTAATACAGTGGGCCGACTACATGATATTTCACTTGATGATCTTCAAATACACTCTCTAACCCGTAAACGTTGATGGAACAATCATTGAGAATTTCGAATTTTGGAATGCTACTCACTTTAACAGGGAACTCTATACCCACCAAATTCAGAACTGTAGAATAGTGCGGATATGAAGAGGTTTCGCAAACATTAGCTCTTGCCGGATACAGTGCAGACGTCACAGCCCAAGCGAAACAGCACTCGTCCTGATTCACTATGTTTACAACGGCCTTTTTATTCTCTATGAAGCTAGGTAGCTTCATGTAAGAGCATCCACGCAGAGGGCTGTACTTGTTGATATTGATTTCCAGGAACATTATTTTTTCTAAAGCCCAACCTATAACAATAGTAACATCTGTTAATAATCAGAAATATTTCAAAAATCATACCAACTCACCAGAATCACGCTCCTCGAATTCGGTCGTTTGATTCAATAAGATGTCCTTGAATGTGTCAACCACGGCCTCCAAATCCAGCGATGAATCCATGATGTGATTTGGCGTCATGAAGGATTTGATGTCATGAAGATCTTGGGATTGTAAAATGTATCTTCCAAACACTTCCATATTCACCTTGATGGAGTGGTGAATCGAGATTATATTATCCAATAAAGATATAATGGTTGCCTTATTCTCATTAAAAAACGTATTGTAATCCAATACATCAGTTCTGCATTCCAATCGATAGCTCACAATGCGGCATTTGAACGCATTTTCAATCACATATACTCCGTCCCTATAATTGACGCAAGCGTTTGTCCGATGCTCCAATGTCCTTTTATGCGCACCCATTTTATCGGTTGGAATGGTCTTATTGCAAACAGTACATGTCTGCACATTTGCAGAAGTTGCTGCTTGCTGAGTGCCATCTTCCAGTCGAGGCTTCTTTGCAATAGATGGGTTGAAATTTCCCACACATGCAACCCTTTGATGACGTCGTAGATTGTCACTACGTGTGAAAGGTTTAGCGCACACACTGCAAACTAACATTTTGTTTAGATGATTTATCACTCACAAAGAACTATTCAACTTGATGTTTGATGATAGTATTGAGAGAGAACTGTGCTCTCATGGACACAACTATTGGGTTTATATAGGAGGGAGTCATGACGTAACACAGCACCCCACTTCTACCAAAACGACCTCGACCAGCCTACTCCCATTTTCAAGGTCGCACACGCTTTCACCTCCCTCTCCAAGGTCGAGGTCTCTCTCTCTCTCTCTCTACAACTCAAGGTCACTCGTTCCCAAGGTCACATATGCGAAGGTTACTCGTACAACCTTCCTTCAAGGTCACTTTGTCTCGCCCTCAAGGTCACCTCCGCGTTCAAGGGCGTGCTGTCGACACTTCACTATACGAGGTTACTCCCGCCCAAGGTCAGACCCGTTCAAGGTCACTCCCGCCCAAGGTCACTCCCGCCCAAGGTCACTCCGCCCAAGGTCGGAGGACGGTGACCTAGGGCGGAGAGCCAGAACCGGCCAATCTTTACTACTCCCCGTGTTTTTCTATTGAAGATTGCCATAAATGGGTGACGTAGGCAAGTAGATCTCCAGTAGATCTTCGGTGGCGAAAGCCGTATTGTCTATCATTTATGATTCCTGAGCTCTCCAGATATTTGATAAGCTCGATATTGATGGCTTTCTCCATCACTTTGGAGATTACTGATAACAGGGCAATGGGCCTGTAGTTGTTGGGCAGGTTCTTGTTCCCTTTTTTGGGGATTGGTTGGACTCTAGCTGTCTTCCAGCATGATGGAAAAATACCCGACCTGTACGAGATGGTAAACAACTTGCAGAGAATGGGTGTTAATTCTGGTGCACATTTTTTGAGGATAATGGGTGGAGTTCCATCAGGACCGTAAGCCTTATTCGTTTTGAGACCAAGCAAAATTCGTCTGATAGTGCGTTGACGGAAGACGATTTCGGGCATTCGACTCTCAACGGGTGGAATGTCTGGCGGCAGTTTTCCTTGGGAATCTAAAGTAGAGTTTGCTGCGAACATATCTGCAAAAATATTCGCTTTCTCCTGCGATGTTGTTGCTAATGTGCCGTCGGATTTGGACAGTGGTGGAAATGAACTATTAGTGAAATTTCTTCCGACCGCTTTAGCAAGGGACCAAAACGAACGGGAGCCATTGGGGCAATCTATGAGTTTCGATCTTATCTTGGCATTGTATGTTTCCCTACAAAGGGAAGATAGGGAGAGGAGGTAGGAATTTATCTTGAACATTCGGGGATTATAAATTCTTATTGGAAATACTTCCATTGGCCAAGAATTCCAAAGCTTTGCTGATTGCTGTTCTGTAGATGAACGAGTTTTGGTAAAGTGTCGTTCAATATATTTCAAGGTTAACAACGAAAGAATGTGCTGTCTGGGCCTGTCGAGTTCGTCTGACAGGTATTGCTAGTGATGGAATGATGGAAGTATCTATAGGTATAGAGAAGTGAAAGGTCGCTGACTTTCCTACGATGGGTGTTAAATGAAATCGCACGCACTGTATATGTATAGCCCTTTTGTTACCTGTCACCTCTTGTAATCCATATTCTCTTTATCAATTGATCATCAGTTCATATTTCAAACCAAACGTTGTGTAATGCCAATGGCGACCTAGTTTAAATAGCGTGACCTGAAAATATTCGACTATTTGTCGCTATGCAGTTGATATTTGGAATTGAAATGCTACTCACGAAATGATAATATGCATAGTGGTGGCGATAATATTACTCGAATTTTATATATAATATAATGTTGTTATTTCTGGAAAGCTAGACAACCGTCGGAAAATTATGTTGATTAGAAACAAACCAAGGTCATTCTGTTACTGCATGTACGAAGTTTCATCAATGACTCGGTGTTTTTCCGACCTCCAAGAAGTTTTGCTACTTGTTGGATTCGGCCGGTAGATCGACGGATGGTGAATCAACTTCCTATATCAACCTACTGACCGACCGCAAGAAATATGCTAATAAGGAATCACCTCTTAAAATTTGTTCACCACACCAAGAAAAACCCAGATATAAAAGTTAATATTCCATATTATATGACTGCTAATTGAAGCTTTTCAACCACGAAATGTCATCTGATGAATATGAAAGGTTAATTCTTTCAAGGTGGAACAAGTCGCTCTTTCAGATCACTGTTCTTATTCTAGAAATGTTACCTTCCTGATTCGATATTGGACAAAATTATGAGTAGCAGAAAATTGAATCGAATTTGAAGATAATCCTATGACCTATAAAGAGATGTATCTGTATTTCCGCACTTATACAGTATACTTTATATAATCCCTGAACAGGTGCCTTTCATTTTTCACCCCAATAATTCATAATATACATTCGTACCTTATACAGGGTGAGTCATGACGAACTGTACATACTCCTACCACGAATAGTGGCCCTTGAGGAATATACCTAATGATCATTAGAAAGTGTCTTACTCTCTCTTCTTTATCAATATATAGGGTGGTATAATGGAAATCAACATGTTTCTTCATTTACAGACCTGGATTTCGTCATTTAATTTTTTATGGAGGGTATAATAATCACCCTGTAGATCCTCTTCAAATCTGGTATGAGGTATCTATGTATTTAGATGTTAATGGTCATCGATTCAAATAATTCAATATACCTAGTAGAACAGAAAATTAAGGTTTATTCAAAATTATCTTCCAAAAGCTATACTGACAAGGGCGGATAATAATTATGGTACGAAAAATAAGTGACCAAATTAACTGAATAAAACAATTCGAATAGATAAAACTGTGAATTGACATCATGAAATTATTTATAGCGATGGTCATCAACATTTCCACAAATATATACCCCATTCACTGATTCGGAAAGGATCTACAGGGTGATTATTATCCTCCACGAAATCAATTCAATTACTAAATCCAGGCCTGAGAGTAAAATAATATGTTGATTTCCATCGAGCTGAAGCATTGAAATAAATATATTCTTGACCCAAATTTTCTTTTTTTCATAAAATCCATAGTTTTTTTCAAACTGCAGTGGAAGTGTGAGGAAAATTTGGAATATTTTATTGCTGATGTTAGTTTGTGACCTTTGGAAATTCTCCATCACAGTTTTCAAAAACGATATACAGGATAAACTGTTTGCTATAAACTAAACTATCAACATTTTTCAAGAACGGTCCTGGATATTCTCGATCCTGAATAAGTCAGTCGATTCGAGAGTAGTAGCGGAATATTCCAATGAAAAAATCAGACGAAAAATCGAAGAAGCTGTTGGAAAGTTATGATCAAAAGATATTTTTGCCAAATCTCATAATTATTCACCCTATATATCGAAAAAAAAATGAAGAAGACGGTTTCTGATAGACATTAGGTATTCCCCTCAGGGGCCTCTATTCGTGGTAGGAGTATGTACAGTTCCTCATGACTCACCCTGTATATACCTTATATTTGTCATACTCGTATATATGCCTCAATGATGATAGGGCTTGTTACAATATTGTGTACACTGGAAATAATAGTCGGTAATAAATACCAAACGTTTAGTAAAATAGGCGACGGTCATACTACATTGATCTAATAATACCATCACTACAAAATTTTATAAAACTATTATTTAACAAATATTACTGCTACAAAATAGTATAATACTCACTCATATTAGAGCATGATACAATTTTGTTGTGGTATTATTTGATGAGTGAAGTGACTGGCCCCTATTTTACTAAACGTTTGGTATTCACTTCTGACTATTTCTCTCTTCATACAGGGTCAGAGGGTGATACAATTTTTCTGAAAAAGTGGAGTGGTTGAAAGATTTTTCAGGAACGTCAAGGACATATTATTTGTTCTCACTCTCAAGTATAGAGTTCGTTGAGGTACTACAGGGTGTTGAACTGCATCAGGGCGTTATGTTGTTTTCACGCGATATATATACATCGAGGTATGAGTAGGTTGATCTATGTATATATCGAAGATTCTCACAATTTGGGTCAAATTTTCCTTTCTCGGCTTATATTTGATGAGAATTCACTATATGGTTCTTTTCTTTCAAAAAAGGAGATAAAGTTACTTCCGTCACTCGTTGAAAAATATAGGTCCCTATATATTGATTTCACATCCAAAATATATCAATTCAACTGGAAAGATATGATGCACAAAAATAGTTTCATGATTTTTTTTCATTGAACAATACTTTCCATGCTATTTATACAGGGTGATCCACGGTGGATGGCATATTAGAAGTTTCTGGAGAATGAAAAGACAGAACATTCTAAAAATTGGGATGCTTTGATAATTGAACATTCTCTATCCGTCTAAAATATTTTCATCGATACAGTGTTGCCACTTCTATCAGAAACAACTAGCAACTTCGTTATTTTAAATGGAGCACCCTGTATTTTATTGCATTTTTAGATTCTTCTTGAAGAGCTGATTCCATCAATGCATCACACTTGGGATCTAGCTGGAAAGATTATAGAGATATAGGGTGTTCAAGCTCGAGATTTTTCAATTTTAGAATTTTTTTGTGTCGAAACTATTCATTATCGATCAAAACGGCTCACACGTCCCTATCTTAACTTTCGATTCACTATCTACTGACATTTAATTGGATCAGATACAGGGTGATCAGAATTCTGAATCTTGAAGCACCCTGTATTTTTTTTCAATCAAATTTCAGTAGATAGTGAATCAAAAGTTAAGATAGGGACATGTAAGCCGTTTTGATCGATAATTAATGGGGTCGACCGATATAGAAATTTTAGCCGATACCGATAATCGGCCGATAGCGATATTTCAAATACCGATATACCGATATATCGGTCTATCGGCCGTTAACAAGTTTCCTCTGAAGCTGGTAATATTTATGATGCAAAACGTAGCAGGCTAACTTCTGATAGGGCAGAAAGCTTATTGTTTTTGCATCACGACCTTCCAAAACTACATTATCAGTATTAATCAGTTATTTTTGTATTTTAGTAAGGTGAAATAATTTTACCCTACAGTTGCAATCCGCATAGGGTTTTATTTTATTAATTTTTAATTACTTGTCAAAGAATTTAGTTGATTTTACGTTACATACTTTTTATTGGTAATAAAGATATATTTTTGATGGAAGTGTATTTTTTTCATTCATTCTTCAAATTGTTTTTTTTTCCAATAAAAAAATATATCGGTCTATCGGTCTATCGGTTTTTGATATCGGCCGATACGATAATCGGCCAATGAGGCCGATATCACCGATAGGCCGATATAAATATCGGTATCGGTCGATCCCTAATAATTAATAGTTTCGACACAAAAAAATACTAAAATTGAAAAATCTCGATTTTGAACACCCTATATCTCTGTAATAATTCCTGCTAGACCTCAAGTGTGATACATTGATGAAATCAGCTCTTCAGGAAGAATCTAAAAATGCAATAAAATACAGGGTATTCCATTTGAAATAACAAAGTTGCTAGTTGTTTCTGACAGAAGTGGCAACACTGTATCAATGAAAATATTTTAGACGGATAGAGAATGTTCAATAATCAGAGCATTCCAATTTTCAGAATGTTCTGTCTTTTCGTTCTCCAGATACTTCTAATAGGCCATCCACCGTGGATCACCCTGTATATCCCCATGACAAATCATAATTGAAAAATATTTTATTCTGGAAATTTTTTGTTCATACTTGAAACCTGAATTGTAAAGACACAATCAATCATGATGGATTTGATTTCGAGAATTCTGATGCATCCGTGGACAATCATTATATTGATGCCAAAATTCGGTATAGGAGACTCAGAAGTGAGACACTATATACAATATACATTGTGTGTATTACTACTGATGGATAAATGACCAAATGAGATCATCGTCAGTCGTCAGTGATTATAAACTGCTCGCCAGTAGACAATCTATTTTGTCTCCAAAGTAGTTTTCAATTCAGTTATTCTATTCATTCAATTGTCTTTGTGGAATTGAATCATGATAATTAATAATTTAATGGTAGGTTGAGTATGTGAAAATTTTCCCCCATCATTTTATCTTTTGCGAAAAATATTATAACCCGAAAGTCGTATATACAGGGTGTTTTAGTTTTTTGTAGCAGGACTTTAACAGCTTGAAGAAGACATTTTTTCGAGATGAAAATCTCATACAAACATATATGCCTGGAAGCTTCGTTTCCGATTCACAGGGTGTCAAAGTTTCAGATTTTTTTCTTGTTTTTTGAATTTTCTCCTACAATTTTCGGAATAATTGATTGAAATTCAGTACACCTAATACACTTCAAAAATTCAATATTTGAGGCTATTGAGCGTTTTTGAATACCTACAGGGTGATAGACTTTGAGGGGTCGTACCCAATTTAACCCTGTAGAACTTTTGTGCGTGCCGTCTCCTCTGCATTCAATCGGACATAGATTCAGATTGTCCTTTCAATTTGGAAACCTTTTGCCCCTATGTAAATTTTTCGAAAACTGTATGGATCTCGAGATAAATGCCAAAAATGAATCACTTGTAATAAAACCGTTATTTCTCAAACACACTTATTTGACATTTCTCAAACATTTTATTGGAAAATAGAATGACCGAAAGCTTCCATACCAAATGAAATTCAGTTGCAAAATTGGATTGTATTTTTTTAACGCCGTTATAATTAAAACTAGGAAAAACAAAGAAAACATGTTTTTATTTCAAAAAAAACTTCTCTAACTGGATTGCATAATCTGAAATTGTATTGTAGAAAATTCTAGGACTCCCTGTATAACTGAAACTGGTTGAACTTTCGATATCAGGGACTGTATGACACACGGTCTAGGCGCTATACATCGCTAGACTGTCGCTTCTGACGGTTGAGGTGTTGTGAGTTTTAATAATTTAATCTCCTGAACGGCAATTCTAATTTTATCAGTACCCTTAGAAGTGGTTCGGACTCCACTTTTATTTATCTCGAAATCCATACAGTTTTCGGAAAACATACATGGGTGCAAAAAAAAGTTTCCAAATTGCAGAGACAATCTGAATCTATGTCCCATTGAAAGCAGAGGCGGCACGCAAAAAAGTTATACAGGGTTAAATTGGGTACGACACCTGAAAGTCTATCACCCTGTAGGTATTCAAAAACGCTCAATACCCTCAAATATTGAGTTTTTGGAGTGTATTAGGTGTACTGAATTTCAATCAATTATTCCGAAAATTGTAGGACAAAACTCAAAAAACATGAAGAAAAACTGAATCTTTGACACCCTGTAAATCGGAAACGCAGCTCCCACGCATATATGTTTGTTTGAGATCTTCATCTTGAAGAAATGTCTTCTTCAAGCTGTTGAAGTCCTGCTACAAAAAACTGAAACACCCTGTATATCGAGATTCGCTCAGCAATACACGCATGAAGCATATGGCGAAGGGGCCAATGCCAAATTTAGTCTTTACGTAAGACTGTATCTAATGATTGGTAGAATGATTACTATACCGGGTGTCCCATTAAGCCTATCGACCGGCTTTATCTCAGAAACTATTGGTCCCACAGTTTTAGGAAAAAAACTATCTTGTGTAAAGCAGTCAAGAAAAATTCAACTAAAATAGTTTCAAGTTCCTAAAATGACCGCTAGGTGGCGTTATACAGATTGAAAATTTAAAAACTCATTTTTCTTGAAGAAGTCAAATACAAACGTAGGTATTTTTTAAAGTATTCTGCATATCCTAGTCAATACCTAAAACTTTTGTATAACACTTTTTGTTCTAACTCTTCAAACAACGACAACAAAAACAAAAGAAAAACGGTATACAAAAATCACCATAACTTCGGTTTGTCTTATCCGATTCAAATAAACTTTTGATCGTTTGATAGGTAATTCAAGGTAGAATAAGAATACGATTTTAAATATTCTGGCAAATTCCTCAACAAACCACCAGATGTCGCTTTTTGTAATTGTCACCAATTATTGATGATTTCTTAAAAATTTTAAATGTAATGACATATTTTTTAATAAAGTGTCTTATTCTGCAATAGATTTAGAAAAGAATGCCGCAAACCGGAAGTCTCTAGTGTATTTTAAACAAAAGTTATGAATAAAAATGTGTTTATAAGATTACGAGCGTAATAAATGCATATTTTTTCAATATCAAGAAGGCTATAAATACAAAATAAATGGCAAATCTGTCAAGGAGATGATGAAATCTGTCAACATTTTGCCGTTGAACAATCTTATGCTAAGATTTTAGTGTTTAATTATCAAAAAACCTTTTTTTGTTAAATAATGTCTTACACTGTTGCAGAAGCATATGATATGCTTGCAATATTTTTTCGAAGTTTTGAAAATCCAGTGATTGCCTCGCGAGAATACAGTTTGGTATATCCAGAACGAAGGCCACATTCCCGAATGGTATTGCTTCGCCTGTCTCGACGCTTAAGGGAAACCGGAAGTGTTTTGCCAATACCACCGACCAATAGACGTCGAAAAGCAAGAAACGAAGATAACATAATTAATGTTCTTGCTTACGTTGAAGCACATCCTCACTCCAGTATCAGAGACATGTCAAGAGATTTGGGTGTATCAAGATCAACAATCCAACGTATTTTAAAAGATCACAAAATGCATCCGTATCATGTTCAACTGCATCAAGCACTGACAGCTTTAGATTTTGACAGAAGGCTGGAATTCTGCGAATGGATGCGTAATATGTTAACAGAAAATCCAAATTTTTTGTCCAGTATTTTATGGACCGATGAGGCAACGTTCACCAGTACCGGTAAGGTAAATTTGCATAACAGCCATTACTGGGCGGAAAATAACCCACACTGGATGATTGAAATTGATCAACAACATAAATTCTCTGTTAATGTTTGGTGCGGTATTATCGAGGGCAAAATTATTACGTACATTTTCGAAGAAAATTTAAATGGGGCAAGATATTTGGACTTTTTAGTCAACCACTTACCAGCTTTATTAGAAGATGTTTCTTTGGAAACCCTCAGGAACATGTGGTTTCAACATGACGGTTGTCCGGCGCATTATGCTCGCAATGTAAGGGAGTATTTGGATAACCAGTTTCCTGCTAGATGGATTGGAAGGGGTGGTCCATTTGCTTGGCCACCTAGGTCTCCCGATTTAACTGTCTTAGACTTTTACTTATGGGGAAGAGTAAAAGATGCAGTTTATACGACTAGACCAACAACGCGAGAAGACATGATTTTGCGCATACAAAATGCAATACAGTCAATTTCTGTAGCAGAGATAGAAACTGCTGTATCATCGACCCGACGAAGATTTGATATGTGTATTGAAAATAATGGCGGCCATTTTGAACATCTCAAATGAAAACTTATAGCCTTAAGCAGTAGGTAGGTACCCAAGTTATTTGTTTTGTATCTAGCCTTTAATTTGTTTGTCCTTTTCATTTATAAGATTGTAATAAAAAAACAACATTTTAAAACTTTATGAGTGAAATTTCATAATCAGATTCAAATTTCCTCCTGACAGTGAACTTATTGTCACATTTTAATTTTGTAATTATTTTAAAAATATCTGACTACCGGTTTGCACCCGTGTTTTGTTAGGCTCAGCATTGGAATATTTGGTTTCAGCATGCTCGCCATGTTATAATTGTTATTTACAATTCAAGTTACAAGTACATTAGGATTTCACCGGACGATTCTGTGTATGACGAGTTTGACACAAAAAAAGTATTATTCTGACATTCTTGAAATGGACAATTATTTTGTATTTATAGCCTTCTTGATATTGAAAAAATATGCATTTATTACGCTCGTAATCTTATAAACACATTTTTATTCATAACTTTTGTTTAAAAAACACTAGAGACTTCCGGTTTGCGGCATTCTTTTCTAAATCTATTGCAGAATATGACACTTTATTAAAAAATATGTCATTACATTTGAAATTTTTAAGAAATCATCAATAATTGGTGACAATTACAAAAAGCGACATCTGGTGGTTTGTTGAGGAATTTGCCAGAATATTTAAAATCGTATTCTTATTCTACCTTGAATTACCTATCAAACGATCAAAAGTTTATTTGAATCGGATAAGACAAACCGAAGTTATGGTGATTTTTGTATACCGTTTTTCTTTTGTTTTTGTTGTCGTTGTTTGAAGAGTTAGAACAAAAAGTGTTATACAAAAGTTTTAGGTATTGACTAGGATATGCAGAATACTTTAAAAAATACCTACGTTTGTATTTGACTTCTTCAAGAAAAATGAGTTTTTAAATTTTCAATCTGTATAACGCCACCTAGCGGTCATTTTAGGAACTTGAAACTATTTTAGTTGAATTTTTCTTGACTGCTTTACACAAGATAGTTTTTTTCCTAAAACTGTGGGACCAATAGTTTCTGAGATAAAGCCGGTCGATAGGCTTAATGGGGCACCCGGTATACATACAAAATAGTCTGTAGTGAATACCAAACGTTTAGTAAAATAGGCGCCAGCCACCACATTCATCAAATAATACCACAACAAATCTGTATCATAATCATACTATACCATAAGTATCATATATACAGGGTGTCCCTAGACCAGTGGGACAGTTGAATATCTTCTGATCCAATAGGAATTTTCGAAATATTGTAATTCCACATCATATCGCATTATGAGTGCTAACTTCAGGAATGACTATATTTTATACGAGGGGCGCAAGGAAGGCTCACAAAATCGAACATCAATTTTTTCAAATGTTACACCCTGTATTTCATTGCATTTTCATAATCTCCTTGAAGAGCTGAATTCAACGACCTAGCACACTTGGGGTCTAGCGGGAATGATTTCCGAGATATAGGGTGTGGAAAATCGAGATTTTTCATTTTTAGGAATTTTTTGTGTCAAAACTATTCATTATTGGTCAAAACGGCTCACATTTCCATATCTCAACTTTAGATTTACTATTTACTCGTATTTAATTGAAACAAATACAGGGTGGTGTAGAATTCTCAGTTTCAGTCGGAATTCCACACCACCCTGTATTTGTTTCAATTAAATACGAGTGAATAGTAAATCGAAAGTTAAGATATGGACATGTAGGCCGTTTTGACCAATAATGAATAGTTTTGACACAAAAAATTCTCAAAAATGAAAAATCTCAATTTTCCACACCCTATACACGGAAATCATTCCCGCTAGAGCCCAAGTGTGCTAGGTCGTTGAATTCAGCTCTTCAAGGAGATTATGAAAATGCAATGAAATACAGGGTGTTCCATTTGAAAAAATTGATGTTCGATTTTGTGAGCCTTTCTTGCGCCCCTCGTAGAAAATATAGTAATTCCTGAAGTGAGCACTCATAATGCGATATGATGTGGAATTATAATATTTCGAAAATTCCTATTGGTTCAGGAGATATTCAACTGTCCCACTGGTCTAGGGACACCCTGTATACTATTTTGTAGTGGTAATATTTGATATAAGTAATATAAGTATTTTAAAATTTTGCATAGTAGTATTTTTAGATGAATGTAGTGACTGGCGCCCATTTCACTAAACTTTTGGTATTTACTATCGACTATTTTTTTCAGTGTTATCTAGATAGGTATCGGTCTGATTATTAGGTACAGTCGTCTTCAGGAAACATGTCGCGGTTGGAGGGTGTAAGCGCTCTTATCGCAGCAGTGATTTAGAGAGCACACATCATCCATGTGCGACATGTTCACTGAAGACGAGTGTACCTATATAGGTTATTCCATCATAATTCAATATAATTCCATAAAGTAGGTAGGTATGTATGAACCTGTTTATCTCATTTTCTCCAAAATTCGAGTTATAAGCCTCTTCGCATTTCGCAATAGCAGAGTACCTATATATACATGATATTCTGCGAATGCTCAAATGATGCACTATACAGGGTGTTAGTGAATGAGTGCGACAAACTCCAGGAGATGATTCCTTGTGATAGTTTAGAAAATAAAGATTATATAAACATGTGTCCTAACTTGCTTCGTTTTCGAGATACATGGTATTAATATTTCCATTTCCGTTTTCTTAATCATTACTCAAATGTCTTCTTACCATTTTCAATGAAACTCGGTCAGTGACGTCATATTCGGTTAACTTATCGATATTTACAGTTACACTGAAAAAATCAGTCAGGTAGTGAATACCAAACGTTTAGTAAAATAGGGGCCAGT
Source organism: Phaedon cochleariae (assembly GCA_918026855.4). Classification (NCBI taxonomy): domain Eukaryota; kingdom Metazoa; phylum Arthropoda; class Insecta; order Coleoptera; family Chrysomelidae; genus Phaedon; species Phaedon cochleariae. Next base: position 24,433,622 of record OU896711.1, on the reverse strand, counting down.
CATTACATATTACATTCATCTAATAATATCACTACAAAATTGTATAATACTTCACTATATCAGATATGACCACTACAAAATAGTAAAATACCTATAGTATAGAGTATGATATAATTTTGTTTTGGTATCATTCGATAAATATAGTGACTGGCGCCTATTTTAGTAAACGTTTGGTATTCACTACCAACTATTGTAGTGTAATATCATTGTACGCATGGTTTTTCTGACTTCCATATTTCAATTAGATTGAACAATTGAAATTTCAACTTTATTATCCTCTGTGTTTTTTCTTAATCTTGCTTAGTATTTGTGGAAACAATAAAAATTCGATTTGACTTAAAATTTTAATGTAGGTGCTTTCGAAACATTCATTGTGATTACTCAATAACCTCAATAGGAATCATTTTGAAATTTTTGGGACTTTTTCAGTCTCCAACTATACTAAATTTTGGCACCATGAAAGCTTATACAGGGGCGTTCTAAATTAGAACAATCAATACTTCCAACTTCAACATCCTGTATATATAAAAAATGGAAGCCAGTTAGGACACATGTTAATATGAACTTTATTTCCTGAAATATCACAAGGAATCACCCCTTGAAGTTTGTCGCAGTTTTTCACTAACACATTGTACAATAATTATTCCCGATGCGAACATTCATATTTATTGAATATCATGGAGTCTTCTGGAATGGGAGACAAATCAATGTAAAGTGGTTCAGCTGAATACATGATTACCTGATGATGATGATATTAGGTATACATCGCGATCGCGCACCTTACTATCTGTTATATTTTGTGCTGGTCCTCTGATGACTCCTAAATTTTATTTATGTAGATCAATCTTCCTCAGATTTGTATCTACCTATAGGTATACAATACAGTATTGAGGAGAGGATAAGACGAATGTCCATATTAGTTGAGGATGAAAATGTAAATTCCTCTGGGTATGCAGTCAAATAAAACGAAGTGTCTTTATTGGCTCTTCATCAGGAACTCTATGAAACATTGAAATTTATATGAAGATTCAATCGTTATTATTGATTATACTAAACACTTACGGGAAATGAGGTTTTGTTGAAGCTGGCTTCCGTCAAGTAGGAAATGATACATGCGTAAAAGAACAATCACAACAAGAAAACACTATTATTTTTGAAGACTAAAGCAATTGTTACATTATAGATATTCGAAATCTTTCGAACAAACTTGTAACGCATCTCTGCTCGACAATTATTACAATAGGTACATGGTAGACAATCAGAGCAGTAACATGGACACCTGATGTAGGTATAAATATGAATTATGTGTTTTGCAGGATCTCGATTTGCTCGTCTCGCGAGCCCATCGTTATATAGGTGTATAGGTAGGTAAACAAAAATGGAGGGAACTAAAACAAACAAAGTAATTTGTTCGAAATAACAACATATTTCTTGATAGTGATGTGTTGAATCAACAAAATATAATGTTGTCATTATCAATTCAATTTTGTCGAATAGAACAAAACCTTTGATTGGTTGCACAATGAAATGATTGTTGGCTCAACAAAATATGATGTTGTATTTAGTTAAATCTTTGTCAAAATTAATTAAATTTTTTCGAATACCTAGACAAAAAGAAAATGACCAAGATTATTTTGTTATTGCAACAAAACTTTTTTTCCGTGTATATTTGTGTTTATGAGACATTGGAGCTACTGAATTTCATCACACTAATCAATCACCCTGTACTTCAAATGTATCTGCACGGTCTATCGAAGCTCAAGTATTATATTGAAAATTATATAGGATTCCTTAAAATTGATGATTGCGTTTCAAAATAATAGGGTGTCTGGGGGTGTATACCTGTACCGTATTCTAATCGCACATGCTGATGACAATAGGTTCTTATGTGAGAAACTAGGAAACCAGTAAATTCACATTAAAATATCTATTAAGATCGATTAAGGAATACGATTTCATGGAGAAAACATTTGGAGGATATGTTTACGTCAAACTTTGATTTAAAAGTAAAAAAAATACCCAATACCTACCCCTGTATATATTATCAAGATGTTCTTTATCTAGATGCTTGATGAGTTGTTTTTTTCAGTCAGCTCCATTAGATGATACAGAAAATATTACACTAGCGCTGTGAATATCAATCCCAAAAGTTAGAAAATTACAAATATACACCTGACTATCAGGTACCACGATAAAAAAACAGTTATTGAAACAGCGGACAGTTGGAATAAATATTAGTCCGGGTGCATATACCGAATTCTTAAAGGGATTCTCACAGGAGTCGTTACGATTTATTTGGGCCGCACTGTACCTATATACACCAAGTTGTATGCACATATAAATACTAGCATGTTACTTTAAAATGTATCATGACCTCGTAATAAGTAGCTAGGTACTTACTGTTATATATATATATAGGACCCAAAACAACGATCGTATTGCTTCGATAGGTAGGTATCTGATTCACATTGCATAATTTTTCACAAAATGATGATGCATAATATGTATACACTGAATTATCATAATTGATTGTCAAGGTTCGACATAAATTTATTATTCAGAGATCCCATTGTCTTCTATTCCAACAGAATAAAATTACGCATTTGAATAAACCCAAATCGACCATTTTGTGGCTGGGCTCAGATTTCCGGCTGACGTGTCACGAAATACAAATGACTATTCTACCACATTCTAATTTATTCATGGACATAATAGAATAGAGAGTCGACCAGCATTGGGTAGATTAGGTATCTAATTTTAGACGGGCTTCAACAAGGGAACCATAGAAATTTCGGGTATCCAATGTGGGCCCTCTAAAATATACCTGTTCCACCAACAACACGCTTTCATGGTCGTTCGTGGGTGGGGATTAGAAACTAATCCTAAACGAAAATGGTGGCCGCCTAATATTTATTGCCAGTGCGTGATGGTAATATTGGTAATGTAATTAATAATTTAGCAGTTGGGAAAGGTGGGTATATAGGCGGCATTTTGAAGGCATCATTGGCGTAGGGAACAAAGTCTCGTAAATATTTATAGATATATCTACAGTGTGTTTCAAAAATAGGTTGTCACGTTACTAGGATAGGCACAACACTCCAAAATAAGTTGAGTTTTGTCACGACATTCGTATTCGAAATACATGGTGATCATTGAAAGAAAAATCTTAGGTATATATATAAGTATACAGTGTGTCCCACTTACCATGCTCACCGCTCACCATGGGTATCTTTTAAACAGTGAGAGATACGAGGTCGGTTAAATGAAACCAAATGTGGAGTTTGTCAAGGCCAACTATAATGTGAAAAAAAATGTTGATATAATCTATTCGTTTTTGTTTTATATATGCAAAATACAGATTTTGATCATTTTTATGTCTCCTCCGTAACTTCTTTTTATGAAAATATTCAAATAGGAATTTCACATTCTCATGGCAGTTTTTCAAAGTGATTTCGAAAAAAAATGAAATTTATACCAACACAGAGAAAAACGTTTTTTTGCGTGAAACAATCTCATTTGTTTGACTTATATTTGTTTGCAAGAAATAAATGTTATTTGCGAGAAACAATTGTTATTTCTTAAAAGCAAATCAAATTCTTTGTTTGAAATCATCGGTTCATTTGAATGACATTTGTTTGGGTGAAACAATAGCATTTGTTGAAAATATATTTATTTCGAAGAAATAAATGTTACTTGGAGCAAATAAATATTATTTTGAACAGAAATATCACATTTTTGGCGAAAAATAATTTTGATATAAATATGAACAATTGATATAGTTGTCATGCACAAACAAAATATTTGTATTTAAAAAATATAATTTGAACAGAGCGAGTGTGTCATTCATCTCGAATAAATGCTTATTAAAATTACATTATGGAATTGTTCTTTTGAATGACAGCACAATTTATAACAAAATATAGTAATTTTTGGTCCAAATCAAATATTGCTTTGATTATATGCGCTTGTTTATGTTGTGTAGTCGAATGTTCGCATGATTGGGAAAATGAGAATCCAGATCCAGAAAAAGTTAAAACAACTGACTCATTTTCTTCTACCAAAGTAAAATCGACGATGCTCATGACTGAAAAAAATCACCAAACCAAAACTTAAAGTCTCAATTATTGTTCAGTTCGGTGGCGTGACTTGTTTCTATAATATCCAAAATCAGGGTTGCCAGATCTGACAACAACTTAGGCGCTTTTGTCTTTGGGTCATCAATGGCTTTTTGACATGTATTCAAGAATTGATGTTTTATGGCTGGATCTCCTGCAAACCCAACATGAAGTTGTATCTTTACTCGAGCTGAATACCTATTCTGGACATGACTGATACGCAATTTGAAGCAAAATTTTGAACCTGAAATGCTCGGTCATCAAGTATTTTTGAAAATTGGTAAACGTCCAGTCAGCAAACTTCAATTTTGGTCTTCGAATTATATTACCCTCACCTTTGGACTCGCCTGGCACCTACTTCTCATCAAAACCGTCTGTCAATTCGTATCTTTTTTCTACAATGTCTAATTGACATCATAATATAATTTCAGGTTTACAGCGGCAAGTTAATTTTTCAAATTATTTTTACACTTGAAAAATTAAGGAGATGATGACATGCAAGGGTTAGACCTTCCTCCTTTGATTCATCACTTTAAAAATTTCTTGTCTTATAGAGATAATATTATAAAAGGTTCACGAGCTCTCCGGCTCCATCTGGCAACCCTGTCTGAAACGTATACAACTACCAGACCCGCCATAACGCATTCGTTTTGTATTTGTGATGATGTGGTTCGCCAGGTCGTATCGTACAGTGGTGATTTAGTATAGTTAATTCCACAGCATATTTACAGATTTTCACTATTCTCTTAATGTGTAGTGATTTTTCAGAAGAATGGCATTTGGGTCATCTGGTCCCAATTTTCAGAGGTAAGGAATTGTAATTCATACATGAAAATCGGAATAACGGCGTGAAATTTTTTATGATTTGTTGATTATCTGATGTTTTCATACCGATCTCCATCAAAAAGACAAATCGTGCAATTTGGTAGGTCATATAGAAGGATGTACGAATAGGTAGGTAGGTATGTGTGATATTTCGTAGATAAGTATACTTTCTAATCTGCTGTATATTGAAATATACCAGTGAAATAGCGTTCAAATTCTTCTATGATTTTCAATGGAAGATTCCATGCAGTCAAATAAATATTTCTTTAATTCAAATGTCACCAGCTTCACTTGAAACAAAATATTTGTTTCCATGAAACAAATGATAATTAGTATGTTAAATGTTTTGATTCTATATGTTAGCATCTTCGGGAGAATATTAAAACTCAGGAATAACCCTTTGAATTTTTTCGGTGTTATTTAGATATACCCTGTATAAGTATTTTGAGATATCATGTAACTATATAGAGAAAATAATCACTAGAACAAAAATTATCACAGCTCTTTTCTTCATATAAAAAATTAACATCAATGCACTTCAATGTTATGGAATTTTTATTTCCTTGTTATGCATATATTTCATCTATTCCCGCATTAAAAAATACTCAACTTTCAGGAGAGCAAGAAGAAATCTGCTACGTCTGTCATTGATGTGAATACTCCAGTGATTTCCGAAAACATTTTTATTGATGCTGATGCACCGGATGATAGAGCCGATGATCCACCTGCCAAATATTTGAGGTTGGATACAAATAACAGCGATCAACCTGCTTCAGGATCATCATGTATCTTGACTTCTGTAGTATCGAACCCAAACAGTGTGTCTGTCACATGTTTTCTATTATTCAATAAAGTTTTTTATAGTTCAATTTTGTTGTTAATTCTCAATTCCTTCCAATAAGAGGAGTATTGTTTTTTAAGAAATGAATTTCTTCTCAGGAAGATTATATTTCTTTGAGTTTATCAATTTTTGATTTCGTTCAAATCTACAATTTATTTCTGGTAAGGGAATCCATTATTTGAGCTTGTTTCTTCCAAACAATTTCCTTGTTTTTCTCAAGCATTGACATCTTTGAATCAAATTACATTTACATATATTTATTTTTCACAAATAATCATTTGTTTCTTCCAAAGAATGTTCTTGTTTCTGTCAAGCTCTGATTTCTTTGATACAAATTTCATTTACATATATTTATTCTTCACAAATAATTATTTATTTCTTCCAAATAATTTCCTTGTTTCCCTCAAGCTTTCATTTCTTTGATGCAAATTATACTTATTCACTCTGAATAATTCTGATCATAAATCCAAAGAAATAGTTTTGATTCAAACAAATATACACTTTCTTCCAAATTATGAATCATATCATTTTCAATAAATTATATAGATACAAAAAAATCACTTATTTGAAAAATCAAAAGAATGGAAACTTTGATTCAACCAAGCTTGTTTGTTGGACCTATTCAAACTTCGGATTTCTTTGAATTTAACAATATTTGTTAAATTCAAAGAATTGTTTTTCTCTGTGAACTCTTCCAGAATTTGAGATATCAGCATCAACTATAGTTTTTCAAATGTAGGTCATAGCTCACTATGACTTAGTTACAAATAACTTTTTTTTCTCTTCCAGATAATCTCCGACCTCAAAAACCCCCACTTACCAATTTTGAATGGAATCGGACCAAATCTTGTCCGTCATCTTGGAGCAGCCATTTTTTTCCAATTTCAACAAAAATCCAAAATGTATTGTCACCGAAGTCATGAACACCTGTCGAATTTCAAGTTAATCGGAGATATGGAATTTTTGTTGAAATTGAAAAAAATGGCTGCTCCAAGATGGCGGACAAGATTTGGTCCGATTCCATTCAGAATTGGTAAGTGAGGGTTTTTGAGGTCGGAGATCATGATTTTTTTGTTAAAATTTATAAATTCAAGATGGCGGCTTCCATATAATTTTTTGTTCTTGTATAAATGACGATAACTCCGTTGTTATCAACACAAAACTTTTACTGCGACATATCATCTGGAAGAGAAAAAAAAGTTATTTGTAGCTAAGTCATAGTGAGCTATGACCTACATTTGAAAAACTAAAGTTGATGCTGATATCTCAAATTCTAGAAGAGTTGGTATACATTTCATATTTTTTTCGAAATCACTTTGAAAAACTGTCATGAGAATGTGAAATTCCTATTTGAATATTTTCATAAATAAAGAAGTTGCGGAGAAGACATGAAAATGATCAAAAAATGTTTTTTGCGTATAAAACAAAAACGAATAGATTTCATCAAAATATTTTTTCACATTATAGTTGGCCTTGACAAACTCCACATTTGGTGTCATTTAACCGACCTCGTATCTCTCACCGTTAAAAAGATACCCATGGTGAGCATGGTCAGTGGGACACACTGTATGTAAGATAAATTTTGTATATACTTACTTATATACCGAAACTGCTGGCAACATGCATGCATATAATTCTGTTGGATCTGCGACCAATATGGATGTAATATTGATGAAGCTTCTTAACTTTACGAAGACAATAATCAATATGATTTCAGAATCTGGAATTTCAGTAGTTGAGATGGGAGTCATAATTTGATGTACGAAAAATAATGCACTGGTACTCGACCAGTTAACCGAAATCTCAACTTTGAGAGTGATATATATTTATATATAGGTATTCGTGAAAAAGCTCATAATATTTCATTGAACTTATAGTGCATACCGACTCCATGATAACTTTGAAGAAATTCGTGAATATGTTTCAAGCGTTTTTTTTGCATTCAACTCTTGAAATCCCAATAAAAGGAATTATCTACAATTCCACTTGTTCTTGACCATCCCGCATTGTTCTCGACCATTTTAATGTTGTCGACCACCGTCCATCAGACTGATTCACAAGGAAATGAAATAATTGAAAAACACTTGACATGTGAATACCTATTATAATGCAAAAATCATTTCATTGTCACACACATGAGTGTTTTATATTAAATTTTGTGGTCGTCCGACTTTGAGTTTGTTTCTTTTTCTCCTATATTGATAATACGTATGATATTTATGATATATGATGATACTTATTCAATGATACCTTGGTATATATCATTTTGAGATCAGGGAATAAGTGAACGTGCATATTCTGATCGTATATTAGAGTTGGTGCTATATACAGGGTGGGCCACCAGTAACGTCTCGGTCTTTATAATAAGGCTAACCATACTCATCTTGTTGAAGTTCTTCCTCTTTGGGACGTTGCATGTCAACATAGGCTACCATTTGAAATCATTTCGAAACATACAGGGTGTCCCCAAAAAAAAACAATCCACTGAAGTTATACTGTTTTTAATGGAACACCCTATATATCACTTCATTTCGAGATGCTCCCGAAATAGCTGATTCCAACGACCCATAGTACTTGGGGTCTAGCAGTAATAATTACTGAGATAAAGGGTGTGAAAAATCGAGATTTCCAAGTTCAGGAATTGTTTGTGTCGAAACTATTCATAATTGGTCAAAATGAGTTACATATCCCTATCTCCATTTTTCATTCACTTTCGATTGGTATTTAATTAAAATAGATACAGGGTGGTCAAAAATCTTAATTCTGAATCACCCAGTATTTGTTTCAATCGAATATCAATTGATAGTGGATGAAAAGTTGAGATAGGGACATGTAAACCGTTTTGACCAATTATGAATAGTTTCGACACAAAAAATTCTTGAACTTGGGAAATCTCGATTTCTCACATCCCTATATATCTCAGTAATTATTACTGCTAGACCCCAAGTATGATGGGTCGTTGAAATCAGCTCATCATGGAGATTAAAGTATTCGGGAAATTGCCGAAAATATTGTGTGGATAGATACCTACTGTGATAGTTACGAAAGTGTTTTTATTTGTTTCTTAGGTTCCAATTTATTACTTCACCTATTCACAATTTCAATTGTTTGGAAAGTAACAGGCTCAATGAAAGAGTTATTGATTGGCAAAAATGCATTCTGTGTCGATATATTATGTTACCTCCGAATCGCCTTGAAATTCTATGAAAAGTGAAGCAATCTAACCTGAACAATGTTCCCAGACAGTACAGAATATACTATGAGTATTCTGACAACGTTCAAATATACCTATTTCAGAATATTCTCATATAATGTCTCAGAATGATCATAGAATATTCGTTTCATGCAATTCAGAGTTGTCATTTTCCTATTTATTATATTTATCCATAAGTTTCTTGGCGGAGTGGTGAGAAGTCAGATTCAATCCATAAACACAACACTCAAAACTGATTGAACAACTCCGCCACCCGTTGGGTAATTTCAGTGAGATTACCTATACACCTCGTATATGCACTCACATTCCTTTGGCCAACACCAGTCACCTCTGTTTCCTCTGTTCCACACGGAGGACCTGAATATATACAGTTCCTGTAACCTGCACTAAGGAAATATCACTCATTGAATTCTCTTGTGATTTCTAAGTTGATGACTGTTAATCAATTTCTAATCAAATTCACTGATTTCACGTATAAATATAGTGCTAACGACAGTAACGACTATAGTTGCCATAACTATAGACGTTTTATTGGGTTTATATCAATTAACTTCATTGGTAATCTTGCAATGACAATAATGTCTGATCCTATGATAATTAACGCAGACGAGTGAATATTAATCATAAACCGTAACTTGTTATCGAATTACTCTCATAGGTGAAATGAAAAACGATCGCTGACGAATGTGTCTCGAGTACAAACGAACAAGAATTTTGTCGGCAAATTGGCACACTCCGCGTGCACCTCGCGACAGTTATCAGAATTAAGTCGGTCCAGTCGGTCTGTTAACACATGCCTCGTGCATTTTTTTTGTTAGATAAGAGAGTTCTGATTCTGAGTTGTGATCGAGTAGGGATTTAAAAACTAATGGTTGAAAGTTTTCAGGAATTGACATTGACCAAGACATGTTGGAGTTATTACATTTTCAAACATTGGGTGCTCTGAATGCTGAATGTAAGGTATATTTACATTTTTTTTATCATCAAACTTTCTGAAATTTGATTTTCTTATTCTCCTTCCTCTAGCACACAGTTCAGTAACGTTCTTCTCCTAATTATATAAAAGGAATGAAAAAATATCATCTATTGGCATAAAACCTCTGTATTGAAATGAATAATGACTGACTGTAGATATATTATCTCATGTTGATGCTCGAATAATTCTTTACCAATTAATTTTCCAGAATTAAAAAAATCTATTTGACATATTAAAATATTTTCGAAGAATATCCTATGAACGTTCAATGAATGATATTGTGCTATCTGGGTTATGATGCATTCGTAAATATTATTCTTGAGTTAGAGAGAACAGGATCTACCCCAGTAAAGGTGGACACGGCATTACTGGACGAAGGTTTCGGAATCAGGACGACTTGCAACATAATGCAAAATGGCACACAAATCATGTCGCTTGATGCTCAATGCGAAGGCTATGAAAATACATTTGAATAAATATGATACCGAGCCAGAATTGCTTACAACTTCTGAAGATGGTCAGATTACAACCACAACAAGATGTCTTAGAGAAAGCAGACCACCAGTGGACATATTCTTATCATGCCATCAGCCAGGCTCAGTTTCGACCCTGACTTTGAAGTGGTTATGAAAAGTCGCCCTAGGTACGTTACCGCTGAGCCTCAGCTGGACAGAGAGTCCCTTGTTTGGTACACCGATGGTTCGAAAACGAAAGAAGGGATAGACGCGGGTGTATATGGACCAGGATGTAGGCTATTCGAAGCCTTAGGTCACTCCCTCACTGTATCTTTCAAGCTGAAATACACGCCATCAACCTATGAAATGAGGCAGCTGATCACCTTGCATAAAAAGGTGCAGCATCTGCACTCTTTGGTCCTGAGCCTTTTTATGGGACAAGCAAATGTCACCTGAAGGGAGAACTCAGGATATGTGAAGAATACTGTCTGTAGGTTAATCGAGGAGGTGGTACATTCATATTTTTATTTTATAGAAACGCGGAGAGAAAATCCCAAAAAAATTGGAATAATATATGTGAAGAAATTGAAAAGTCCTCCTACTGGAGAGCAACTCCAGGTCAACAACAAGCAAAAAGGTTCATCAACCATTCGCAGAACCGAGCCAAAGAGCTACTCAGCCTCAGCAATCCAGAGCTGAAGCTCATCTCAGGCTTTCTCACAGGACACTGTCCTTTGAGGTACCACCTCAAGAAGATGGGCCTGGCGGAGACTGACACTTGCCGCTTTTGCAACAATGCGAAACCACGGAACACATACTTTGCTCATGAAAAGTATTAGTCCGTCATCAAAGGCTAAATCACCTTGAACAGGTCTATCTCACACCTGCTAAGGTGGAAAATTCAACCGTCATGAAAATTCTAGGCCTCATCAGAAGTCTAGGGTTAGGAGACCAAAACTAGACAAGAGGAATCACAATAGATCTTCTGGGTTGCAGTGATCGAGAGGTATCCCAGCCTATACGACCCATCTACAATCCACAATCTACAATCGACACCTAATCCGACTAACTGAAGCTGTGAAAACGTTCCAAGATCATGCTGAAAAATAAATCCTTCCAAATGTGAGGTCCACAGTTCAGGCGTACTGGGAGACTCGAAACCATTTGGGATGCCTATTTGCCTGGTTCGTTGAAGAGCTTCAGCTCGAAAGAAACGGGAAACTGTTGCTCTTACTAATCTGTACTCCTGTTTTATCAAAAACACCTCTGCCGAAGAATTGGCATGAATTTTTGCGAACCAAAGAGGTACTGTTCCACTTCATAAGTCCACATTATTCGATAAACATATCGCCTGACGTTGGAACTGTAGGAGAGGATATTATATACAATCAGTGAAGTTGATATCTGCCTTGAATCCGTGACTACATCTTTAAATGAAGAGGCTGATATAAGACTGATGCTACATGCACATATGCTGCTATATTCATCAGGGATGTCTTCATCAGGACTGTTGATTCAGAAAGTTGTGGTATAAGGTATACCTCTTGCTGCTCAGTACATAAATGCAAATATCAAACTATGGATCGAATTAGTAAAAGGAAAATACATTCGCGCAATCTCTGCCCATCAAGTTGCTTCAGGTGGGACTAGAGGAAGCCTCCGATCTACCAGCTTTCCATGCATTGTCTGGGTGCGATATTGTGTCAGAATTTGCCACTCGAGGTGAAGAATATGCTTGGAAAGTATGAGAAAAGTGCCCAGCAGTAACCGGACCGCTGATTGCGATATCTTGGTCATGTAATAGATTTCGATATCTTCGACATCCTTCAACACTTTGTTGTGATAATGTACGATCACACATATGTTCGGAAACTGTTGTTGATGCTGCAAGAAGGTACATTTTTACGCAGAAGCATCGAACCCTAGAGGGAATACCCCCAACAGGCGATGCATTTTTGTTACCTGTCAATAGAGCAGCTTATCAGGCTGGTAATGTTTGGAAACAAGTCAATATAAAACAACCTGTGCTACCTTCATTATCTGGTGCATGAGGATGGACGCTTGATGATATTGGTTTGGAACCAACATGAACCTCAATCCCAGAGGCAATCAAATCTTGTATAGAAATGATGGTTTCTGCCTGCCATAAACAGATATGCTCAGGAACTTGTAATTGTACAGTGAACGTCAATGTGTGAGTGTGGGGGAAATAGGGGTATAACGTTTCACCTTGTTATCTTTCATGATTTGATGTACCGATATTTCGAATGTATTTTTTTTTTATTTGAAAAACATCATTCGACCCAACCCAATCTCTGATCACTGGCATGTTATTCATATACTTCACAGATCAATATGATAACTTTTTACCTGAAATCATTTGGCGATATTCATCCTATTTATATAGCTTATATGTATACAAGGACATCCAAAATCAGCGTCTGCATCAATTCTTATTATAACTCAATGATACAGAATTGTTCGAATTCCCAAACAATCAGAATTTCACCATCACCATTTGTATCTGAAACTTGAAGTTTTAACAAACAAAAACTAGGAACGAGGTTCTTATGTAAAAAAATTGACTTTTTCCAAAATCGAAATCACGATGTAAAATTCATTTCCAATTCTTCCGTCGAAGAGAATCGGAAATACTGCTAGTTTGTTAATTGAACAATATTGTATCAATAATAATAATAATAAAGTTACCATTGGTGGACACTTAATTTGAATAACCCAGTATATAAATACAGGGAATATAAATCGTGTCAATTGCAAAAAATAATCATGGTTTCTATTTGTATAATCATCAAGAATCATACATTCCATGCACAATTCCAGAAAATATTATGATTTCATTACCAGAATCAGGATGATTAGATGATATAGCTTTCCACCACATATATAGGTTAGTTCCGTTATTTTGTTTGCTTGTTAACTTTTCGATAGAAATCCCTGTTCAATTACCCAGTGAGTCAATTTTTTGTAGCAGGATTGCAGAAGTTTGAAGAAGGCATTTTTTCAAGATAAAAATCTTTATGCGTGGGAGCTTCGTTTCCGATATACCAGGGTTTCAAAGTTTGCACGACCCCAAAAGTGTATCATCCTGTAGGTATTCATGGACGCTCGATAGCCTCAAATATTGCGTTCCGAAAATGTACTAGGTAGAAGGTATTGAATGTCAATTCAATATTTTGAAAAATGTAGGACAAAGCTTGAAAACACAAGAAAAATCTCAAACTTTGAAACCCTGTATATCGGGAACGAAGCCCCCACGCATATGTGTTCACATAAAGTTTTCATCACAAAAACATGTGTTTCTGTAGCTGTTAAAATCCTGCTACAAAATACATACTCGGAAGTGCTACACTATCAGGAAAGTATTAGGAAGGTATAGTATTTTTTTCTCGTTACCTCCATTTTCGTTGTTCATTTCTTGGTATAATTACTCGAGAGTTTTACACTGTGTGATTATTATTAATTCATTTCAATCAATATAGATATTTTAGGACTACTGGTATAAAAAATTGTACTTAATCAACTACCAATATATGAAAGGTGATTTTGAATTCAAATGTTCCCAATATAGCCATTCTTTGTGTGTAATAATATGTAGAGCCGATACATGAAAAGTTTAAAAGATTACCATCTAATCTACTATTCGCCGATCACGAAACTAGGTCTTCGATTTTGTAATGAGTCGATCACAAGGTTATACAAACATTCGAACATCCGAGAAGTGATCTTTCCAAAGATCAGATGTGATTGTCAGTCGAGTCGATAGTTGAATAATCCTGAACAATGCCCTACTGATGAATCGAATAATAAGGTTTTTTTTTTCTGTGACGGAAAAAAGTATGGGAGTTAATCTCTGTCGACAGGTTATAAAATGTCACTGTTCATAAATTACTTTTTTCCTGTGGGAAAAAAGTGAGTTCTTTTTTACATGACATATACAGTGTCATTCATAAAGTCAGCATCATATGGGAAACACTTTTATTAATGACTCATTCTGAAATTCGAGTTGGACGTCAAGTTTTGCTTCAAAAAAGATGAAAAATGGTCTACTCAATTGGGGTCACGTGACTTTCGGTACATGTCAAAAGTGATTTTTTTTCAAATTTATCGCTGAAAGTAGGCTTATTTGTTCGAATATCGAAAAAGTTTACTTGAAAAAGTTGTTTCTATTTCAATTTTACATATGTGACTCGGATATTATATTTCTATTACATTTTTTAGATTTCGATATTTTTCAAAAATTTTAGTCTGTAATATTGAAAAACTGTAAATTCGATGAAACTACTTCATACCAGTAGCTCCATCATGCTACTAACTTTCAATTACTAATTATCACTAATTATCGACAAAAATTTTATTTTCTTCAGAAAATGATAATCTCCGCTTCAAAAGTCTGTTATGTTTGATGCAAACATAACATCAAAATGCTGTTATGTTTGAGTGAAGCATTTAGAAACGAAATTCATTTGAATTTATTTTTTCAGTACTGAAAAGATCAGTTTTTAAATGAATTTCCTTTCTAAATGCTTGACGATATATCAACTTTGCATCAAACATAACAGAATTTGGAAGCGGGTATTATCATGTTCTGAAGAAAATCATATTTCTGTCCATAATCAGTGATGATAAGTTATTGAAAGTAACTAGCATGTAAAAGCTACTGGTATGAAGTAGTTTCGTGGAATTAACAGTTCTTCAAATACTACAGAAATTTTGAAAAATTAAAAAAAAAATGAAAATATGAAAGTTGCAATAGAAGGATTAAATCTCAGAAGCATGTGTAAAATTGAAATAGAAACAACTTTTTCAAGTAAACTTTTTCGATATTCGAACAAATAAGCCTACTTTCAGCGATCAATTTGAAAAAATGTCACTTTTGACATGTTGCGAAAGTCACGTGACCCCGATTGAGTAGGCCATTTTTTTATCTTTTTTGAAGCAAAACTCAACGTCCAACTCGAATTCCAAAATAAGACAATAATAAAAGTTTTTCCCATATGATGCCGACTTTATGAATGACACTGTATATATACATACACTGTTGATGGCTTTTGTTGTGCTATAGTTCCGAAAAATAAGCCAATAATACCGTCTACCGACTAAATTCGCAATTTTTCGAAATCAACTCACAGAATCAGACTGACAGAAGTGACATCAGTTATTTGATAACTTCAAAAGAATGATAAAGATGCCTACAACGCAGGTGTCCCTCCTGTTTAAAACTTCAAATTTCACGTCGATAATTTTCAGATTTCGAAATAATGTGATATCTCCTCAATATTGATTCGTCCTTTCTTCTGTCACAGAAAAAAAATAGTGCATTATACACGGAAAAAATATTAGATTTTAGCTCGCGGAGCTAAAATCTACTACTTTTTTCCCTTGTATAATAAATAACTATTGTTGATAGCAGTTAACCGTTTGAGTAGGTGATAGTAAATTGTTTTATTGGGATCAAAAGTGACACTTTGTTTGACAAGCGAATTTTGCATTTACAAGGCGGAGCGTTTAGCGAAGCCGAGCGAAAGCAAAATCTGCGAGTCGAACAAAGTAACTTTTGATCCGAATGAAACATGCTATTTTTTCTGTAATCGAAACAATTAACTCAAATAAATAAATGAAGTTACCACCAATGCCGTGCCATATAATGCAACAGATATTGACAAATAATCCGTGTGGTGAGAACATTCTACCTGCATCAACAGCAGGTTCATTCAATTTTCAAGGATTTTCGTATTGTATAGTTTCAATATGAATACAATCACAGAGTGACATATTTGTGTATGGACCAGGTGCTCTAATGGCAAATACCGCGCCAGTGCCAGCTATAGGAACAAGACGTGGAAAATGTTAGGATAGTGAGCATATCAACAATAATAATAGTGATTATTTATTCCTCTCCAATATACAATAATGTTTTTCGCTTGACAATCAAATGAAGGTAAACAATATCGTTGTTTGAGACAAAGAACTATTGCTTGCCGTGATTATTCAAAAACAAGTTATCCATCCCGAGAATAACGAATGAAATACAGATCCAGCAAGTATTTGAATCTTGAAGGCTTCCCTGATCAAAACAAAAATACATTAATGAGATAGTAAGCAAATAAGTCGTAAGTCACTTCGTGAAACAATAACATTCCCAAAGAAGGTCGGACATATTATAGTTACATTGAGTACGGTTCTGCATTCCTTATATCAAAATAGTCAATAATTTATACTTTTACTTCAATACAGAGCTCCTAATAAATTGCAAACCAACCTATTCACCTTCATAATTGAATACTGTGGTGTATTATAATGATGGAAAAGGAATAGAAGTCGTTAAATTGGATGAGCACTTTATTCAGTGAAGTTGAGAATTTTCAATATCCAGTGTGCATGAGGATTTACCATCCATTAATCTGTTGGTCTCATTAAACAGTCATTGCATTCAGGGGCGTCGATATTTTTTTCCTTAGGTAGGGGGGGTTATGTCTTTCAGGTTTAGGTAACGGATAAAAATCAAGTTATAATATGAGGTAAGAAATAATATATACACCCTTGTATTTCAGATATATACAGAGTTTTGATTTCTGGTACAGACGTATAGACCTTCATAACTGCACATTTCACAATACGCAGCCCTATATAATGGCAGCCTTAAGCCCATCAGCCTACACTGATTGCGATTTCGAGAAAAGAGCATATGTACAGGGTATGTCACGACGAGCTTACACTATCTTTATATCGAGAATCAGTCGGGAGAATTCCATAATAATGTGCTTGCTTACACGGAAAAAAAGGAATTGTTGAATCAAGCAAAATTTAATTGAATGGAGCAAATAAAAGTGTCATATATGCACGACAAAATATAATCTTGAAATGAGTGAATCTATATCTTGTTTCAAAGCGAATTTGAAATTTGTCTTGCATGAACTCTGGATCTTCTTCAATCAAGCACATCCATGAATTGTTCATGAAGAGATATTGAATTGTCTCAAACAATCACTTTGTTTGATTCAAAATAACAAGATATTGATTCAATCAAATATTTAGTTGATTCAACGAAATATTTGGTTGATTCAAAGAAATATTTGGATGATTCAATGAAATATTTGGTTGATTCAATGAAATATTTGGTTAATTCAATGAAATATTTTGTTGATTCAAGAGAAACTATATATTGATTCGACAAATTGTTTTGTTGAACCAAACTCAATATTCGGGAATTTTCTGATTTCACATCAATAGAACAAACAAAACTAGGAAACTAGTCGACTCCTAGCATAGTTCTTCAGTCTTTACTTCTCTTTAGCTGATGCAAAACTATTTGGGATTGCTAATCATTTTAAGTTCGATTCATCCAGCTGATATTTCAACCACGAAGTATCATCAGGCTTCACGTATACAATAATGAATTCGAGGCAGGCATAGACGAGGCGAAATGATCGCCATCTAGAGGCGAAAATTTAAGTTAATGTAGAATGAACAAAATATTCCAATGATATTACATATTTCGTAGCTCCATTCAAGCAAATGATTCGTTCGAAACGCGTTCATTGCTACATCGGA
Source organism: Phaedon cochleariae (assembly GCA_918026855.4). Taxonomy (NCBI): domain Eukaryota; kingdom Metazoa; phylum Arthropoda; class Insecta; order Coleoptera; family Chrysomelidae; genus Phaedon; species Phaedon cochleariae. The sequence continues at coordinate 24,415,624 of OU896711.1, read as the reverse complement.
ATAAGAAAACTTGTATGTTGTTTCAAAGATATATTCTCATCAAAATGATCATTGTTTGATCAAATCAACGAAATGTTTATAGTTGAATCAACATCGACATTATTTTGGATCGACATAATTTGTTTTTGAGAAAACCATATATTTTGTTGATGGAATTGATATTATACTGTTGATTCAATCAGACTACATTCTTGATTTGAACAAGCTGCTTCCATTGAATAATCATGTATCTGGTTGATTCAGAAAAAATTGCTCAACCCAACAAAAAAAACTCAAGCATAAATAATTTGTTGATGCAACAAATCCTTTTTTCCCGTGTATATTTTGAAATACGCTCTCTTCATTCAAAATATTTTCGAAAATGCAGTATTGTCGCTTCTACTAGAAAGTAGTGGCAACATTGATATTTCAAATAGAACACCCTGTATTTTATCGCATTTTCAGATTTTCCCTGTGAAGCTTACATCAACACACCAATAAGGTGTTCGAAATCAAGATTTTTCAACTTTCGGATTTTTTGTGTCGAAACTATTTATTATCGTCCAAAACGGCTCACATGTCCCTATCCCAACTTTTGATTAACTATTCACTAATGTTCATTCGAAACAGATACAGGGTGGTTCAAGATTCAGAATTCTGATCACCCTGGATCTGTTCCGATTAAATATCAGTAAATAGTGAATCAAAAGTTGAGATAGGAACATGTGAGCCGTTTTGACCGATAATAGATAGTTTCGACACAAACGTATAAAGTTGAAAAATCTCGATTTTGAACACTCATTATCTCTATAATCATTCCCGATAGACACCCAAGTGTGATATATCGATAAAATCAGCTTGTTGTTACTACTTTTTGATAGTAGTGGCATTACTGCAAAGCTGCAAATATTTTCAATGAAGAGAGCCTATTCCAAAATATAAGCATGCATGTTTCCATGGATTTCTCCCGACAGATTCTCGATATAGAGATAGTGTAAGCTCTTCGTAACACACCCTCTATAGGTACTCGATATTTTGATGCGCGTTGAAGATACCAAAGGACGTTATTCGAAAAAGTTGCTTAGAAATCTATTGCGATCCTACTTACCGAGTCTCAACGCAAAATTCGAATTTTGAGAAATAGGTTATTAACCCGCGAGGGACCGCGCGGGGTAGAAAATACCCCAGGCATTAACAAATTACGATTTTTTTGCTTAATCTGCACGGCACTGAAAAATCACGCCAGCTCAGTTGCTAAATATGATCAATTAACAAATTTTTGCATGTGTTTCGTCATTAGTTCTGCACACATCGTACTAAACAGTTGGTGAATTGTTCCTGGGGTATATCCATACCCCACGCGGAAGAGACTTGAAATCTTCTATATCTGAATTCGTGTCTGTACAAATAGAAATCCAACCTCAAAACGAGCATCCTGCAATGGTAGTCAAATATTCATATTATCCTGGAGAAAAAAAATTGAGAAGCAATTAAAAAATGGGACGTGCATACATTATTTATTCGCGTTCATTGAGATTCATTATTCAATTTAAGTTTATATCAATCAAATTAAGTTTCTCTGCAACCGACACAAAAGTCGTCCATTTTGATACCAAAATTTGCTCTTAAATTGACGTTTTTATTACTGACACAAAAATAGGTATGTTGCTAGGCAACATATTTAGTTCCTAGGAGCTAAAGTTGAATTTTAGTTCCTAGGAACTAAAAAGGATCTACTGGACGTCATCAAGAATAAACAACATTGTGACGGTTGGTTATTTAGGTTGAGACGCATACCTGATTTGTTTCCGATTTCAGCAGATTTGGCATTTCATACCCATGCTGGAGATATAAATACACCTTATTATAGTTTAGTATTGGAATTATAAACATATCAGGTTAGTATTTTTGTTTTGATCAGGAATGCCTTCAAGATTCAATTACTCATTCGATCTGTATTTCATTCGTTATTCTCAGGATGGATAACGTGTTTTTGAATAATCACGACAAGCAATAGTTTTTTGGTCACAAACAACGATATTGTTCAGTTTCATTTGATAATCAAGTCAACCACAGTGTAGTATGGAGAGGAATAAATAATCGCTATCATTATTGTTGATAACTAACATTTTCCACTTCTTGTTCCTATAGCTGGCACTGGCGCGATATTTGCCATTAGAGCACCTGGTCCATACACAAATATGTCACTCTGTGGTTGTATTCATATTGGAACTACAATTCGAACATCCTTGGAAATTGAATAAGACATCGTTCTCAGACGTTCACAACGTCTTTAAGACGTCTATGGACGCCTTAGAGACGTCTGAAAGACGTCCTCTATAGGCCGGATGTTAAAAATCACGACGTCTTTAAGATATCTTTATAATGTCTCTTCTGAGTCTTATAAAGGCATAGAAAAGACATGAGAAAGACCTCATTTCTGAATGGATTTCAAGGTTCCTCTGGGGATTAATCAAAGTTGAATTTGAAGTATTTGGATATTCAAAAGAATTATTCAATAACTGTTTTCATTCCTATGTTTTTCAAGTCAAAGTGCCAGTTATGAAGCAGACATACAACACAAATAAATAGTTGATCTAGGTGACATTTATTTGAAAAGTACAACTACCAAGGACAGGTTTGACATTTCCAGAAAAGAAGTTGCTCGTCCACCCTGTTTGTGATAGGAAAATTGAGAATATTCATTATGTTTCATATAACTGGTCTCTTCATTTTTTTCTTAAAACAGGGCATCTCATCTACAGGAATACTGATTGTATTAGTCCCTCTGTTGATTGCTTTTTGTGTCAATCAAGCATATTTATATCTCTGGAAGATCTCACATTCTTCCTGAAAACAATGATATAGAGTTGAGTTTCAGGAGTTCACCAATATCATTATTAGGGAGAGTTCTTCTTACCTGACACACACAGTGGACTGTAAACATAATAAGGCATAATACTTATCATACTTCAATGCAATCATTAACTCGCAAATTTTGCTTTCGCTCGGATTCGCTGAACGCTTCGCCTCGCAAATGCAAAATTCGCTTGTCAAACAAAGTGTCACTTTTGATCCTAATAAAACAATCTACTATTTTTATTATTGTTGTTCATTTATTTCATTATTGTTATAAATAATAGAATTCCACATCGGACAACGGTTTTCTCATCTGAAAGTCCTGAAATTCAATCACAACCAATGGGGTACAATACTACCCCAGGCGGTCCTCGATTACGTTTTTATTGGCGCGGTCCCTCGCGGGTTAAAGGAGACTTAATTCGATTAACGTAAATTTGGTAAGATTATAATCTCTAATTTCAGATTATTCATCTGTAACAAAAAATCCAAAATTCAAATTTCGCATCGGAATGCGGCATGTAGATAGGGTCAAAAACGATTTTAAGCAACTTTCTCAAATAACTTTTTCCGGAAATTATCTAGAAATTGCCTTTTTAGCGGGATCGTGCATTAGACCGGGCTCAAGACTGTCACGAGTATTGCAAAAATCAAATCTATGGTTTCAAAAATGACTGAAATGCAGGGGTGTTGACATTGTATATTAGGATAAGAAACAAAACTAAATTTCCTTGAACAAACAAATCACGAATCAAACAGCCATAAATGTCTACGTATTATATACCTATTATTATACCAATTATTATTTTAAGGGTTGGGGGGTTTAACCCCCAATACCCCTCCATATCGACGCCCTTGATTGCATTAATTTTTATTCAAGATACATATTCACTACCTTTTCTTCTGCATGATCAAATAACAGTTCCCAAAGCACTTAGTCCGACGAAAATATTTTGTATTCTAACATCTAACATCCATATACTGCTCACATTATTACATAAGTTCCATTCATTCATATTGTTTTCAATTCCTAATTTGAATTGGGAACAAGAAAGTGTAATTTTTTTTATACATTTCGAATGCCTTTTATTTGTGATATCATCGTGAAAATTGGAAAATACGTGTTTCACATCATGCCTAATATTATATTATAGTGAGAGAATTGCTCGGAAAATTGATAACTCAGAGGAATGTGAATCGTATTGAGTAGATTCCTACATCATGTTGGGTGAAGGAAAATAAGGGTGGTGCTGCCCAAAGTGGGACACGCTGTATATCGATTGATGGTATTACAGTGCGACCATTAAAACCGGTGCGGATGGTAGATATGACGTGCAAATTAACTGTTCTGTAATTTTAAATGCCCATTAACGATGACTGTAATATTGCATAGATAGAAATCAACGTCGTAAAAACGAGATGCTTGGTCACTGTCTTCAAGAGTTCGTTTATTTGTGGAGGAACTGATAGACATTGGAAAAATGGACTGGTAAAGAAATTCCCGCTATGTTCGAAGCGTAGCAAAACGTGAACAAAAGTGAAGGTATTTTCCGTAAGCAAATAGATGTCTGGTTTATATTATCATTCATTAATTTTCATTACATATGGTATTCAACGAAATGAAGCAATGAAAATGAATAGCAATTTTATTTTTATGATCCTAATCTTTTCCAGAATTTATTTTTTTTTGTCAATATATACTTACTAATCAATGAAATTCTCGTTCCTTCTATTTGGGAGGTATTGATGAAATAAATGATAATGACTGTAAAGTATATAATATGAAGAATATTGGGCACCGACTCACGAGGGCAACAGGGTTCCCCGTAATATACTACTTATTTCGATATTGAGATAGGTCACAACGTTTTTCATATATTGTTAGAGTTAAATCGCTACAGGAGATCCCTGATCGTGTAGTGATTCATTTCAGTTTCAAATCAATATTATTAGCGCATTATCCTCATTGTTATCATGTGCACCAGGTATCATTATATGATAATTCATAGTAGCACTTCACTTGAACCATCCTGTATAGTATAATATTCGAGTATATCAAAAGATATCAGTCAGAGGTATACCGGGTGGCTACGGAAGTATTGCCTACGGAATATCTCAGTTATTGTATGAAGTGGGTTTATGAAATTTGGAGCGTCGATATAATGACATATGAGCTAGAATTTGAGCATATTGACATGTCGAAGTTAACTTCCGGTCTGACCGGAAGTAACATCAACTTTATTTTAAATGGAAACCCTATTTTTTTTCTTTTCGCTTTATTCAGCATTCAATTCCCTTTCTAATGACATATCACAAGTTGGTATCTAACCAGAAACTAGATCAGAAGAAAATTATTATTGAAATTCACCGAGTAGGCCGTGGAAGCAAAATGAAAGCCAAAAAATGACTTTCTATTATATCATTGGAAAGGAATGGTTATGCTGAATAGTACAGGCAAGAAAAAGTTGTATGTTCCTATTTAAGTTATGGACCTACAGAGTATTGTTTTTTCCCCAATTTTTCCAATATTTTTTTTGCGGCTTTTTATATAACGCCGACGAATGAAAATAAAATATCACAGTAGTAGCAACTGTTATCAAGTGGCATATGGTTTCCATAGCCAACTTTTCAATTTTTGGCTTTCATTTTGCTTCCACGGCCTACTCGGTGAATTTCAATAAAAAAAAATTTCTGATCTAGTTTCTTGTTAGATACCAACATGTGATATGTCATTAGAAAGGTGATTGAATGCTGAATAAAGCGAGAACAAAAAAAATAGGGTTTCCATTTGAAATAAGAAAGTTGATGTTACTTCCGGTCAGGCCGGAAGTTAACTTCGACATGTCAATATGCTCAAATTCTAGCTCTTATGTCATTATATCGACGCTTCAAATTTCATAAACCTACTTCATACAATAACTGAGATATTCCGTAGGCAATACTTCCGTAGCCACCCGGTATACACGAAACCCTTGAAGAATATCAATCAGATTACCATCAGAAGTGACACAGTTGTATTCGATATCTGAGTGTGGCCAATAGATATTAACAAAAATCATTCGTGTTTCAATATACTTAGTTATCCTAACCATCAGTATCCTAAACTCTGAGGATAGGAAAAAAAAATGGCCTTCTCCATGGTTCACAATGGTACCAAAGGATGTGTCCTAAGTGCGTCAGGTCCTAGACACACATTATAGATTAGATTAGGTTCCAATTGCTTCATCGTGTCATGATTTATTCCTTGCCTAACGTTGAAAAATGCATTGCAGTTGATGGCGGTACCATGAAAGAGGTACCCAATTTTAAAAGTTGAGTCGTAGGTATGTTACAGTTAATCTCAAAGATCAGACTGTAATTAGGTGTAATGAAATTTTCATTATGTTAGGTTTCCAGAATTTCGTAGAGTGACCAGAAAAGGGAATCCTCATGGAGCAAAGACTATGAGGGCTACGAGTTTTGGTCAAATCCAGAGTTTCCTATTATTCTACCAATTAGTTTCCATACACTGTTCAAGCCTCAAGCGTAATAATTAGACACACAGAGACATCGAATCGTCAGTATTTCCATTTTTGCCATACTATGCCAGAATAAGGGTACTAACATAGTGGCGCATCGAGGTATGCTTCAAGCAGCGAGCTAAGCAGCGCTGCTCAATATTTTTTTTTATTTTTTATTTTTTTTTTTCACAAACAGGAATACAAACGGGACGAACCCAGAAACAGTATTCACATATATACTACTGAATATGTCATGTTGCAATTCAATACAATACAGTAGAAATATTTTATATGTATATGAAAAAAATACTGAACATATCAATTAGGCGATAGTACAAAGTGTTTCTTAAGTTTGTTCACAAAGGTAGTTAAAGAGTAAGAAAAAATATCAATCTCTATTATGTTTGAAATAGAGTTATAACTTTTCAAGCATCGATGTAAAGGGGAATTCAAATAGTAATTTGTGTTTTTTTTTTTTTTTTATCGATTGGAGCGGTTGGAATATTGTGGAATATTGTAATAAATCAAGTTATTGATGGATGGAGAATGAATGATACCATTTATAATTTTGAAAGAAAATTTGATGTCGGTAATAGCTCTTCTGTCAGCAAGACTGATCAAATTGAGTTTTTGATGTACGAAGTGATATTGTGGAGTGTTATCGAAATATTTTCTGTTGACATAATAAATGAATTTGTTCTGGATACTTTCTATTTGTTTCATGTATATTATATAGTGGGGGTTCCAAATAGTTGACGCAAAGCCTAACAGACTATTTACGTATGACATAAAAAGAGTACCTACGCAAGGTATTATAATTTCTAAAAGGATAAGTTGTTCTTAAAATGAAACCTAGCATTTTGTTCGCTTTCTTAGATATGTAAGAAATATGTTTATTGAAGGTCATTTTCGAATCGAAGATAATTCCCAAATCCTTCACTTCACTACAGGTGTGGAGATTATGATCCTGAATGGTGTAATTATTGGTTATCAAGTTGAAATTTCTACTGAATGTCATCTGATGGCATTTGTTGAGGTTCAGAAAAAGGGCGTTATTCCTGCAATACACTGAAAATCGGTCAAGGTCCTCTTGAATTAGCTTACAATCTTCCAAGTGTGAAACTGTATGAAATATTTTGAGATCATCAGCATACATAAGAAAATACGAAAATTTGAAATATTCAGAAATGTCATTTATATAAATGTTAAATAGTAGGGGACCTAGATGTGAACCTTGAGGTACACCCGACGTTATGTTAACTGATCTTGAGAGATAGTTGCCAATACAAACAACCTGTTTACGATCACTCACGTAAGATTGAAACCAATTCAATAGGCAGCCGGTTACACCGACATCAGCCAGCTTTTGTACCAGCAATGTATGATCGATCTTATCAAAAGCTTTGCTGAAGTCGGTGTAAACGGCATCCACTTGAATTCGGCTATTCAAGCTTTTCAATATATATTCAGTATATTCGAATAAATTTGTTTCGACAGAGCGCTTTCTGACAAATCCATGTTGTTGTATATTCAAAATTTGCATGACATCATGATAAAGATATTCAAATATTATACTTTCAAACAATTTTGCTAATATACATGATTCGGACACTGGTCTATAATTCTGAGGTAACTGTTTCTGTCCAGATTTATGAACTGGAACAACGAATGCTTTTTTCCAGGCGATTGGAAAATGCCCTTTATCTAAAGATTTGTTAAACAGAAGATAGAGAGGAAATGTCAAACTCTCTGCACACATTTTAATGAAATTTGTCGGAAGGTCATCGGGGCCAGGGCCCTTATTCGGGAGAGATTGTATTTTAGATTTGATAACGTTTTCGGGTATGTAATAGTTACTTATATTTTGTGAATTAAAGCGAGTAGATACCCTGTTTCCTTGGTTTTTCAAAGGTTCACTGAAAGCTGATAAGAAATGATCAGCAAATATTTCACAAATTGTTTGACCTTCCGTCACAATATCATCGTTAATAATAACAGATGTTATCCTACTGGATGAGTTCTTCTTTGTCTTTACATAATGCCAGAATTGTTTAGGATCGGATGATATATTTTTTCCACATGAATCTATGTAATTTTTGTAGTCAAGTTCTATCAAATATTTGGAACGTCCACGTAAGATTTTGAAGGTGAGATAATCCATGTCGTTATGGTATTTTTTCCATTTTGAGTGATATTTATTCTTCTCTTTAACAACCTTGATGGTGCTAACAGAAAACCAACAAGGGAATTTTTTACAGATTTTTGGATTTTTAGGAACAAATTTATCTACAGCTATGTTGATCTTAGAATATAAAAGGTCAGCGGTCTCATCAACAGTTTTTCCCAGAAACAGATCATGCCAATCAATCCCAGCAAAGAAATTGTTGATCAAGTCATAATTTGCCTTATTGAAGTTGTAGGCATGAAATTTATTTTCCAGATTACGAGTCGTGTCTATATGTGATAATTCCAGAAGGAATGCAAGGGTAGTATGAAACTTATCTTCACGAACTAGGGGTGATTGGTATAATTGTAACCTTCGTAAGTAACCACAGTTGTTGAAGACAAGGTCAAGTATATTTCCAGATGAATTAGTTAAATGATTGTGTTGAGTAAAATTTCCAAAAGAGAGTGTATCGATCAACAAATTACTACTTATGTCAGTATAATTCCTAGGACTACAAAGATTGTTGACTTCATCGAAATGCCATTGTATGGAGGGAATATTGAAGTCACCACAAATCACGATATTGTCATTCGGATTGCTAGTGATAATATTTGTCAATTTCGAGCAGAAGGAGTTCAAAGCCACATAATCAGATGGGGGTATATATACACAACACAAATGACATTTTGACATACTTTTAAATTCGAGCCCACATAGTCAGTATCAATGCACTTCTCAAATTCGGGATTTGTATACAATTGCTCCATGTACATTGTAGATGTGGAGATGCCTTTTGGTCAGTATATAGTCAAATGTGCAGTCTAGGTTAATAATGGACACATAACTCTTTCGAACGGACATTGTAAGTACCTACATCTAGTACCCCACAACCGTCCAATATGTTCATCCTCACTCTCAGAATTCATTTCTTCAACTTATGAAGCTATAAATCGACGTATTTACCACTATGTGCCTCCTGAGCTCACTGCTTAACTCGCTGCTTACAACCATATATGTAATGTTGTCATTACTGACGTCATTGAAGGTTGGGAAGTGTCACATTACACACCTCTACTTCTCGCCCTCACTTCCCGTCCTCACTACTTCCCATCCCCACTTCCCGTTCTCACTTATGTAATATTCTAGGTATGTGAACGAAACAGAGATTTATTGATTTTGAACGAAAAATGATGGTTGTAAATATTATAGTATACAAACCTCGGTAGGAAGTTTCATTCCTGTCTCGAGATCACAGCTAACCTCGACGCTTTGCGTCTTGGTTAACTAACTAATCCCACGACAGGATTGGATCTCTTTCCACCTCGCTGGGTAATATACTATTGTACTGTCCAGGAACATATAGAAAATGTTATATTATTATTTTACCTATAGGACGGCGGAATAGCGCAATGGGTGAAGCGCTCAACTACATACCTCTTCCAGTGGTATGTGCTGATATTTACTCCAGACTTTCCAGTAAGGAGGTACGAAAATTATAGCATATGAATTGACCAATGTATATGACCTGACCGCTGGTGAAGACTGGTATGAATCGAGAATTGTCTGTGAGAGCTGCTCAAGCCACGAGTTTATCAAGAGCAACCAGTTTCAACAGGACAAATTTTAAAGCATATGTTAAGATAACTCACAAGTAATATGGACCGTCACCACTTCGAAACTGATAGAGTAGTGGCGAGACGAGGAACGAGAGAAGTTGGCTCAGTAACATCAGCAGAGCGAGATACTCTTGTTACTTTGGCTGCTCTAGGAAATGTGTTTCCTCCTATATTTGTGTTCCCACGAATTCGGTTCCAAGATCATCAAGATCAAGATTATAAGAGATGGTCCAGTGGGTTCGAAGGGTACGGGTTACCCTTCTGGATGAATGCAGGACAACGGATTTCTCTTATTTCTTGTTCATTTCAGAAAATATTCTAATTCGTCGACTGATCATAAGGTCTTGCTAGTTCCAGGAGAATCACTCGTCACACATACATATCAAGTGTGTTGATTATTGCAGAGATAATGGAATCGTGTTGCTTTTTTTCCACCAAATTGTTCTCACAAACTCCAGCCATTAGACATAACCTGCTATGGTCCATTCAAAGAAGCAATACAGTCCAGCTGTGTGATATAACCCTGAAAAGACATTGAGCATATATGACATACCTGGCATTGTAGCTCTTACAAAAAAAAACACTCAAGCTGAATTCCGTTCAACCCGAATCTCTTCACTGATCTTGATTTTGCACCTTCCTACTTAACTGATCGACCAGCTCCTAACGAGAACATCAGCAACGTTGAACAGAGCACCAACTAACGACACTAATGATCAAGAAGCTAAACGAAATACCTATCAGCCCTACTGTTCTTGAATTCTGAGCAGGTGAAGCTAACGCAAATCCGTACTTTGACCAATCTCCTAGACCATCTGCAAGCAAGGAACATATCTTCTCACCTGAAGTCTGAAGTGATCGACCTTACCCTAAAGCTCAACCGAGGAAGACGATCAATAGAGGTAGAAAGAAGAGGAAATCTAGCAAAAAAAACAAGCTAGAAAAACAGTAAGAAAGAAATGCCTTCTTCAGAGGATGGAAACGACGAAGAATATTTCTGCCTAGTTTGTGTGGATAGTTATGGCCATATAGCAAGCCTGAAGAAGACTGGGTTCAGCCTATCCTCGTGGTTGAAGCGTCAGTATTCTATTCACGTTGGATTGCCGGTGGGTGGGTTCGATTCCTACCACGACCGCAGACATTTTTCTGATGGCTTAAGAAAGTGTTTGGGATCACACGTTAAAAGGTGAGACCCCTGTCATTTCTTGCTCTCGCACAAGTCTCTTGAAGACTTTTGAGGGTTGCTCGTAAGGGGGCAATCGAATGATGAATAAGAACGGCTATGGGCATAGACTTATTATCCCAATGGCTATGGGCACACGAAGCTGTTTTTTTAAAATAAATATATCATTTTTCCGAAATGGAATAAACCATTGTTGACTTGAACTAATGCGTCAACTTATCCCAGGCTCTGTTTCTATCGACCCTGGTATAGGGGTCAGTTGATACGTTTGCATCGTTTATACATATTGTTCTTCTAGCTATTACAGAGGTGAAAGCTGAAATGATATTGCTCTTTCATACCGATCAGTTAATCTGGCTCCGAATGAAGCGCATTTCCAGATGATTCGTATGCGATATGTATAGTCACAGTGAACGAATTAGTCAGAAATGTTTCAATTGACCCCAGTCTACCCTACTTTACGAAAGCACTGTACATACTGACACAAATCCAGTACAACTGACGATGTAAAGGTAAGACATCGACTGATTTTTCTTATTTGGTCGAATGGAAGAATATATACGTCTTTGTAGGGACGTCATTAAGACCTTCAGAACTCATGGAACATGACGTCATTTTCAGGTTATATTCTCCTCAAGAGACTACATGTACTGAAAATACCGTGGAATAGACGTTAACATGACGTATTTTTGGGACATCTTGCTACCTGGGGCAGACTCAACAAGTATACTCCTTGCAGATGCTGAATATTTTCGGATGTTTTCACCTTCTTGCATAAAAAAGAAAATCAAGTACATAATGTATAATGGTCCTTACGAAAATAGTGCTATACAGTGTGTCCCACTTACCATGCTCACCATGTGATGTCTGGCTCCACCATCCCCACCAAGCCCACCATATCTATGCTCGGTATTTCCATCAGCAACACTCTTTCATGGGATAATCATGTCAGATCCATCGCAAAAGCTGCTTCACAAAAACTCGGATTCTTGTTCCGTGCGAAAAGCTACTTTTACACCTCAACAGCTCCTCATGATTTACAAAGCGCAGATACGACCTGTTCTAGAATACTGTTCCCACATATGGGGTTCAGCACCAAAACATACGCTGATGCTCTCAGATTCCATCCAGAAAAGAGCCATTCGCCTGGTGGGTGACGCCACACTTACTCACTCTCTGACATCATTGGAACACCGTAGAAAGGTCGGCGACCTTTCACTTTTCTATCGATACTTCCACGGGAAATGTTCTTCGGAAATCTCTGCTATCATCCCTTCACTAGCAATACCAATCAGACGAACTAGACAAGCCCAGTCAGCACATCCTTTCGTTGTCAACCTCGAAAGATGTCGAACAGCACTTTATCAAGACTCCTTCATCCATAGAACGGCTAGGCTCTCTAATTCATTGCCTGTGGAAGTATTCCCAACAACATATAATCTCCAAAAGTTCAAAAAAAATTCCAATACCTACCTCCTGTCCCTATCCTCCCTAGGAACGCACGATGTTCTTTGAACATTATAGGGATTCCCTTTCGGGCGCTCCAAGCGATTAAAAAAAAATGGGTATCTTTTCAACGGTGAGAGATACGAGGTCGGTTGAATAACACCAAATGTGTAGTTTGTCAAGGCCAACTATAATGTGAAAAAATATTTTGATAAAATCTATTCGTTTTTGTTTTATACGCAAAAAACAAATTTTGGTCATTTTCATGTCTCCTCCGTAACTTCTTTATTCATGGGAATATTCAAATAGGAATTCCACATTCTCGTGGCAGTTTTTCGAAGTGATTTCGAAAAAAATATGAAATTTATACCAACTCTTCTAGAATTTGAGATATCAGCACCAACTTTAGTTTTTCAAATGTAGGTCATAGCTCACTATGACTTAGTTACAAATAACTTTTTTTTCTTTCACCAATGATATGTCGCAGTTATAGTTTTGTGTTGATAACAACGGAGTTATCGTCATTTATACAAAACAAAAAATTATTTGGAAGCCGCCATCTTGAATTTATAAATTTTAACAAAAAATCATGATCTCCGACCTAAAAAACCCGCATTTACCAATTTTGAATGGAATCGGACCAAATCTTGTCCGCCATCTTGGAGCAGCCATTTTTTTTTATTTCAACATACGCGTTGCGTACACGGAAAAAAAGGATTTGTTGCATCAACAAATTATTTATGCTTCAGTTATTTTTGTTGGACTGAGCAATTTTTTGTTGAATCAACCAGATACATGATCATTCCATAGAAGCAGCTTGTTCAAATCAAGAATGTAGTCTGATATTGAATCAACAGTATAATATCAATTCCATCAACAAAATATATGGTTTCTTCAAAAACAAATTATGTCGTTCCAAAATAATGTCGATGTTGATTCAACTATAAACATTTCGTTGATTTGATCAAACAATGATCATTTTGATGAGAATATATCTTTGAAACAACATACAAGTTGTCTTATTCCGATGTATCAATGAACTCGTTTCGAACGGATCATTTGCTTGAATAGAGCAACGAAATATGTAATATCAATGGAATATTTCGTTCATTCTATATCAACTTGAATTTTCGCCTCTAGATGGCGATCATTTCGCCTCGTCTATGCCTGCCTCGAGTTCATTATATACGTGAAGCCTGAATTCTTCGTGTTTGATATATCAGCTGGATAAGTCGAACTTAGGATGATTAGCAATCCGAAATAGTTTTCCATCAGCTGAAGAGAAGTAAAGACTGAAGATCTATGCTAGGAGTCGACTAGTTTCCTAGTTTTGTTTATTCTATTGATGTTATTCTATTTCAGAAAATTCCCGAATATCGAATTTGGTTCAACAAAACAATTTGTCGAATGGATATATAGTTTCTTTTGAATCAACAAAATATTTCATTGAATTAACCAAATATTTCATTGAATCAACAAAATATTTCATTGAATCAACCAAATATTTCTTCGAATCAACCAAACATTTCGTTGAATCAACTAAATATTTGATTGAATCAATATCTTGTTATTTTGAATCAAACAAAATGTTTGTTCGAGTCAATTCAATATCTCTTCATGAACAATACATGGATGTGCTTGGTTGAAGAAGGTCCAGAGTTCATGCAAGACATAATTACTTTATTCAAACTTCGAATTCGCTCTGAAACAAGATGAAGATTTACTCATTTCAAGATTATATTTTGTCGTGCATATATGACACTTTTATTTGCTCCATTCAATTAAATTTCGCTTGATTCAACAATTTCTTTTTTTCCGTGTAAACATTTCAAGACTTGTCTGGCACCAATAACATTGCATATAAGTTCTCCGTAATTCAATTATAGCATACAATTCCCAGAACTTTGGGAACATCCCTCGTATTTTTGATATGAACAATATTTTACTGTATATTGCTCTGCATATTTATGTGAATCACGTTGTATATAAGTAATTATATTGTTGGTATAACCCTTGGTATAACGGAATATGGAGATGAATATTTTTGACTCTCGACTCCTAATCTGGTGCCCTACTTTCTATATCATTCATAAAACATTAGAAATGCATTTTTCTAGTGACTTTTGCTTCGGGCTATCGAAATATTTTCAAATTATTATACTATTCAGGACAAATGTTCCTATTTATACAATGTATGTATTATCAGGAAAATGTTGCAAACAAATTGTTTTGGCTTTGAATAAACTTATCAACGTATTTTCAGAAATATGAGTGTCAACATCACATAATATGAATTCTAGATAATTTTGATGGAATTCGTGAATGCGAAGCGATAGTAAGGAAGTTTGTTAGTTTCAATTTATATAACTAAACTGAACAAAAACCTCTGGAATTACCTGTGACACAATATTTCAAGATAATAGCATTATTTATTTACATAAAATAACCCTTAAATTCTCATTCGATATCTGATGCCATTTATTATTGTTATATAATAGATTACCCTTGTTATATATGTGAATATGTCTTTTGACTAGGGAAGCGCTGAAGAAAGGCCATGCCAAGGATTTTTCATTGGGAGGCAAAAAAAACTGCTATAACATTTTTTTTTCAAATAACAGGAGAAGAAAAATCGGATCAAGGCGTCATTTCCGGACCCCCCGTACCCCCCTTGGGCACGACCTCGTGGCTGAAGGTTATGCGATTGTTTTTGTTTTATATACCATCAACTCGACAGGTCGACTTCGGATTTAATCAAATTCAATTCGATGAGCAAGATAACGATCATCGGAGACGATGCGACATCTCAGATGTTGCAATATAAGTTGCTCATGAATATATAGGTATAGGATATGATTTTCCAAGAGCTGCCAAACTGAACATTATTCATAATATGACACAACACTGTTCTACCGCGAACCGATTTTTCAACTACTCGACTCGAGTTTCGCTAACTATGTTAGCAGTTCCAGGATCAGATTGAAACTACCATACAGTTTCAAAACTACTTATATAACATTCCTGATCTTCTCTTCAGCTCTGGTTTGACTGGAAGTGCAACCATTTTTTCATTTAAAATTATTATTTGCTTCTTGTTTCAACTAGTTATCACATAACCCTTACACTCCCTAGAATAATTTGGAAAGTATAGCCGAAATTTCTCTGGCAGGTGTGACTCAGAGTTATCTCAGAAACTCCCTGAATTTTTTTCGAATTTTTTCAGGATGATGTAGTAGTGAAATGGTAGTGAAATGGGATTTCAACTCGGAATGAAGAAAACGCTAATCATGGAGAAATATGCATTTATTGTTTATGTTTTGTTATGAAAAGTCACGAAGCAATTATTTTCATTGTTCAAGCACAGGCATAGGCGTACATTGCATTTTTAACACCTCGTCCTTGAACGGCTCCCGCAACTTTCCAGTCAGCCAGTACGTGGTGATTTCGGAGAATCAATGACAGGCCAGTGGTCAATTTCATCATATCGTTTGTCATTTGTTGACTTAAAAGCTTTTCTATTTGCAAGAAGAACGGTTGGTTAATTGGCATTTTCATCCACCCACTCAACAAATATTCCTCCGGCACTTCTTCCTGTCCATGTGCATTCACCTCCCACTGGTCATCTTAATCGGACTCGATTTCCAGATTCAATCCTATCTGATCCAACAATTCGTAAATTTCATCTTGATCTTTTCGCAATTCAAAATTCTTGGAATGGAGGACAGTTTTGACACACTGGAATGTTTAAATCAAAATCGATAATGGTCATTGATCCATAGCGGTACGCTCATGGAGCACACAAATGTGATGGTACACAAGTATGTCCTGAAATCTGATCCCGAAAAAAATTAGGTGTATAATATACTCTTCACCACTAAGATAACCGATGTTTTAACGCCTCGAAATGTGTTCCGCTAGGATATTAAAACTACTACAAATTTTGAAACTACACTTTGGACAGACAGTATTGAAACAGTGTAGTGTGATTATTTGATTTCATTCGATTTTGATTTATTCATAATGACATGTGTGATACAATTTATATGGATTATAAGATTATAACGTTACACCCCCCGCACCAGAAGAACAGAACCCATCTAAGCAAGTGAACACTTGTGTAGTGGTGTTCATTATCATGACAATGGTTACATCAGTCTTATTATTCACCTGATCATGCAATTTTCTGGGAAAAAGAAATAGAAATCTGCAAGAATTCTACAATTCCGAACAGTATCGAATGAGAATTCTGAATTGCATATACAATTGAATTCCATCAAATGAAGGGTTCAAAACAGATGTGGACCAAATCCACGAAAGCGATGTATTGAGATAGACGATTCAAAACTTATATTTTTTGGAGCTGTAATGAACAAAGTCCTTACTAAAGGTTTTAGGTGTAGAAGCAGATGTGTTTGGGAATTTATCTCGCAAAGCTTTCAAAACATCAGAGAACCAAGTCCAAATTGGTTTATGTTGGATGAGATGAAGCATCGAACAATTATAACAATAGTACATTTATATATAGCACGGGACACAAAGCAATGCACTTTCTGGAAGAATTTCAATTAGATAACCTATTAATGTTAGAAATCAATTTAACAAGCAAATTTGCTTTCAAATAATGAAGTAAATTGGGAACGGTTCACTTTAGTTCCAATAGGAACCACTACAGTCCTATAGAGATCAAATGGATTAATTCAAAGTTTTACTCCCACGGTAGGTATATGCAATATTTTTTGCATAGCTACTTTCGGAAACATTTGAACTAAAATTAATAAATGATAAAACGAAGTTAATTTGTTTCAGGTTGAGCTTTTCTCTTTTTCATTCACAGAATCTTCACTAACAAACCTAACCTGACCCACACCCAATATGAGAGAAGGAAATTATTATTTATGATGCTGACTCCATTCTAATTTTTGATTCGATAATGGCACTAACATTTAAGTTACGATTGGTCTGGAATTCCTCATACAAAAAAGTCAGATATAGCAATCAATCACTGATATATGCAACTCCAAATCTCTATATCTCATTTCAACCAAACATGAACTTGGTTCATTTCAGCTTTGAACACCTCAAATATCTCTCTATATATAACCTAACGGAAGATCAAGCGTAATGAAAATGGCGGAAATTCAAGTATTGAGTGGGGAAAATGTGATGAAAAATGCTGAAAAATAGTTATGTAGATGTTGATCATCAACAAAACGTACACGAAATATGTTCCATCCTATATCTCAATGTAATGATATGACTTCTTAATGATGATCCTTTCAACAATATGAAATAATGAACGAATTCTGAAGCAAACTCCGTTTTCTTATTCTAGGAATTTATATTTATATAATTTATAATTCCTAATTGGGTTTATATCTAATTTTTGTCTTTTATTCGATTGAAAGAACAGCACGACATTATAATTACTCGTCGTATATTCATAAGTATACCTTATGACTATAATTGATAGGTGCTAGTTCGTTATGATCATATATGATGATCTCTTCTGCTCTTTCGTCGAAACCCTTATTGCTTATTTGATCACTCCTTGATCTGACGCAAAATCTCTGTCAACAAAAATGCATTCTGCAAGATTGTTCCCGTGTAACTCCATAAGCAGTTTATTATAAATTTTCAATCATTGATTCAATTGATATTCGCGGTTGCATAAGTGTGGTGATCATTCATCACATAACTCCAAAGATGAAGTCCTACAAAATCTGTAACAGTAATCAGCTTTTGGTATTGGTTATCGATCCTCTAACCAAAAATAGAGCATACATTTCAGAACTGAACTGCCACTATGGCTCAATTATTATTATTGGATTACTAAATTAATTTGATTAGGAATTCAGGACACTTCAACGTATAGGGCTTTTATTTCGCCGTAGGACCGAGAAAAAAATCGATGGTAATCAAACCGCCATGCATTTGGGTCATCTCCAATTAATAAAATATTTGAACGAATCATAGACGTGCAGTTGATTTCCTTTGTGGATAAACCTAATAAAATTGAAATTTCAGAACGAGAAATATTTCGAGATGATACTCGTCAATTTGATTTCGAGGAGATGGAATGAACATGATAACTTGAAGAGAGCGTCATCTACCCTAAGTCAGGACAAATAGTGAAAATAATATACAGGGTGTTCGGTAGCTGGGTGCAAACCTTGAAGGGGGTGATACACTAGCTCATGTAGAACATATTCATACAAACATTTTTATTTTCTAGCGCGTTTTTGATTTTTAAGGGAACTTTTGCGATTTTTAGTACAGATACCCAACATTTATCAATTAAATGCTAATAACTTTTAATCTTATCAGAAATGTCCGGTTTTGTATAATATACAGGGTGATTCAGGTTTTGAGGCACGAACTGAAATGGGAGATAGATCTCATCATTTTAATCAAAAAAGTTTATATAAACATTAGTCCGATCTCGTTTAGTAGCGGAGCTACAGGAGGTCAAAGTTTTAATTATTTTTTTCTATTAATTGGAATATCTCGCTTACTTTTCAAGATATCATTTTGTAATTTGGTGTGGTCAATACTTCCTAGAAGATCATCATTTCAAGCATTTTGAAGATTTTCAAAATCCACTGGGTGATACGTTTTTGAAGGTACTCACAAAAAAAGAATCTCTTGTATTGAGCATGACTGCATTGGTCCAAGAAAATAATTTGTTTGTATATAACGAAAGAGATGATATTCTTGTTCCGAAACAATGATTTATTCAAAAACTCTCTTGTAGGAAAATCAAGAAATGCATGGTTGGAGACGTTTGTTATGTTGAAGTGAGAATTGAAATAATTCATATTGACAAAATCATTTACTTATTTCAGGAAAACCATGATTTTGAGATATGGAATCCATCCACCAAATGAAAACAATCATTTTCTCAATTTGCAAATATGGATTACTATTATTGAGAATTGTTCTATTTCATTTCAAAATGAACGATTTATTTAAGTCAAAATTCCGTAAATTTTCAATGAACACATTAATATTTTCGATCCGAATTTTTGAGTTTTTTATAATGAATATTGAGCTCATTCTCTCGGAACTATTTTCTTGAATCAAAATATTGACTGCTTGGATAAAAATATAATAATGTTTTTGATTCAAAACTGTGAATGATTCCCAATGAGATAACTAAACTCCACAGAATATTCGTGAAGAAATATATATTTGTTCCTTTAGTTGACAATAATCCCATGTATAGGTATGTACATCTTGGATCAGTATTGTCCATCAAGACCCCAAATGGTTATAGAATAATCACATGCCTTGATTTCGTCTTCTTGACGTTTCGCTGGAAATGATAACGGTTACAAACAATAACATAAGTATTATAATGATTAAAAACTCACCTCTATAATATGTAATATCGTGACTCCAGTAATATCATGCCTTCTGGAAGATATCGGGTATATAGATTCGAGATACTCGGCAGGAAACTTTCTCTCACCTAATGTCAAGGTCTTCTCAAGTCTTTGCAAATCATTTGTAGATAATACTTCTTCATTCATCAACCAGTCGTCATTTTGCTACAAAAAAAATTTCGAATGAATTAATAAGCATATTTTCATAGCAGGATACTACTGAATCCCTGTTATTTTGATTGAAAAATTGTTGATTCACTCACAATGACTATCGATATTTGGAAAGGTAGGTACCTACTTACCAAGAGAATTCAATGTTATACCTTCACCAGCTCTCTACAAGTTCTGAATTTGTTAGATACTTATTTATATTCTAAGACATTTCCACCTATACACACTCGATAAAACATTCAGAATTTTCAAACTTCGCAGCATAATGCCGTTTCGCCGTTGTGGGCATGTCATAATGATGTGAGCATGGTCAATAATGATTGAAGACTGAGGCCTGAGTTTTGGCAACAGAATTGCTTACCCTTGATTTCCGAGGGCATACTATTTTCTTCCAAAGAAATACCTAGTCATAAACTTGAATCGAGTAAATGAAGTATTGAATCAAAATGTGGCTTCTTCAATTAGAGGAATTATTAATATCATCAAGTTCATCAAGTTGAAGATATTCATATGCCTTTCATTTGAGAAAATTGATATTCATATCTTTGAATCAAGTAAATATGGCATTGAATAAAACTACTAGCAGTCTTCGATTTGATGAAATTATAATACCAATATGATGAAATTGGAATGCTTCATTTGAAGAAATAATTATTTATATTTGTTGTTTCAAGAAAATGGCGTATTGCCTCAACATATTAGGTTTTGCAATTCAAGAAAACTAAATATGTCATTCGATGAATAGACATTCTTTGATTTGAAGAAATGTAAACTTATATTCTTGGATCAAGCAATAAATTTATTGAAACAAAATAGTACGCTTCTGCGAATTGAAAAACGTTTTGATTGAGTTGAAGTAATCAATTTAGTAATTCAATAATTACATTCTTGGTTTGAGAATATATTTCAAGTAATATGATACTATTTCTTGAACATACCAGATTTCTCGACTCAAAAGAATATGCTCAATTCAAAGGAGATATACAATTGAATTTTCAAGAGAATGGGTGTTCTCATTCGAAGAAATTTTTTTTTCTGTGTGTAGAGGCTTCTTCATCCCCTCCAAACTTTCTCGTAGTACGCCTCTGGCATCTTCCAGTGATCAAATTGTGTGGATCGTTCAATTTAGAGGCTTCTTTTGCTCCTCAATTTTTTTGAGATAAATAAGCATATACGTTCGAAAACATGTTAATTTTGCTTATGTTTCGCTTAAATTGTATTCTTCGACAAAATTCGTTGAAGATGCAACAAAATGTTCTAAAATTGCAATGTTCTTACGCACGAGTCCAATCTGGATAAGTAGCAGGGATACAGAGGGTAGAAGGTCAAGGTTGTTCTTAACCGACCAATACAACGTCGCGAATAATATTCGTGTTGAGCCACTGGTTGAGCCCCATCCAGTTATATTTATTTATATATATATATATATATTTCTTGTCTACTATTTTGTCTTATATCATTTGAAGAATTTGAAGAATGATATGGCATTCGACCTATCGGCAAGAATCTAAGGCCACAAAGGACATTATATAATGATTAAGCCACATGTAAGTTATGGTAATTTACCAACCTACTTTTGGTAATTGTGGCTTTATCAGTCCACAATATTTTTTTTGATCTATCCATAATTATTGTCAACCGCTTTCAAAAGCCGGTGGCAAAATGCCAGTCTTCTTACAGAATGTGATTATTCCTTTCGCGATTCCATTATTTTTAATCCTATCAAAGTAGAAGACTTTTTTTACAGCAACTCTGGAGAACTGAAAAAAAAATTGACTTTCTACCCTCCGTATCCCCGTAACTGATCCAGATTGGATTTTGTCTAAGAATGAAATATTTAAGCGAAACATAGGCAAAATTAACATATTTTAGAACGTATATGCCTATTTATCTCAAAAACGGTTCGTTTCTCGAAAAAAATTGAGAGCTAAAAAGCCTCTAGATTGAACGATCTACACAATTTGATCACTGAAAGATGCCCCCTTTCCCCTTTCCCCTTTCCCCTTTCCCCTTTCCCCTTTCCCCTTTCCCCTTTCCCCCTTTCCCCTTTCCCCTTTCCCCTTTCCCCTTTTCCCCTTTCCCCTTTCCCCTTTCCCCTTTCCCCTTTCCCCTTTCCCCTTTCCCCTCTTTCCCCTTTCCCCTTTCCCCTTTCCCCTTTCCCCTTTCCCCTTTCCCCTTTCCCCTTTCCCCTTTCCCCTTTCCCCTTCCCCTTTCCCCCTTTCCCCTTTCCCCTTTCTCCCCTTTCCCCCTTTCCGCCTTTCCCCTTTCCCCTTTCCCCTTTCCCCCTTTCCCCTTTCCCCCTTTCCCCTTTCCCCTTTCACCTTCCCCTTTCCCCTTTCCCCTTTCCCCTTTCCCCTTTCCCCTTTCCCCTTTCCCCTTTCCCCTTTCCCCTTTCCCCCTTTCCCCTTTCCCCTTTCCCCTTTCCCCTTTCCCCTTTCCCCTTTTCCCCTTTCCCCTTTCCCCTTTCCCCTTTCCCCTTTCCCCCTTTCCCTGTCCCCTTTCCCCTTCCCCTTTCCCCTTTCCCCGTTTCCCCTTTCCCCTTTCCCCTTTCCCCTTTCCCCTTTCCCCTTTCCCCTTTCCCCTTTCCCCTTTCCCCTTTCCCCTTTTCCCCTTTCCCCTTTCCCCTTTCCCCCTTTCCCCTTTCCCCTTTCCCCTTTCCCCTTTCCCCTTTCCCCTTTCCCCTTTCCCCTTTCCCCTTTCCCCTTTCCCCTTTCCCCTTTCCCCTTTCCCCTTTCCCCTTTCCCCTTTCCCCTTTCCCCCTTTCCCCTTTCCCCTTTCCCCTTATCCCGCCTTTCCCCTTTTCCCCTTTCCCCCTTTCCCCTTTCCCCTTTCCCCTTTCCCCTTTCCCTCTTTCCCCCTTTCCCCTTTCCCCTTTCCCCTTTCCCCTTTCCCCTTTCCCCTTTCCCCTTTCCCCTTTCCCCTTTCCCCTTTCCCCTTTCCCCTTTCCCCTTTCCCCTTTCCCCTTTCCCCTTTCCCCTTTCCCCTTTCCCCTTTCCCCTTTCCCCTTTCCCCTTTCCCCTTTCCCCCTTTCCCCTTTCCCCTTTCCCCTTTCCCCTTTCCCCTTCTCCCCTTTCCCCTTTCCCCTTTCCCCTTTTCCGCCTCTTTCCCGCCTTTCCCCTTTCCCCTTTCCCCTTTCCCCTTTCCCCTTTCCCCTTTCCCCTTTCCCCTTTCCCCCTTTCCCCTTTCCCCTTTCCCCTTTCCCCTTTCCCCTTTCCCCTCTTGAAATTTGAAAAATTCCGAATACTTGCGAAGATTCATGGAAGAAACCGGATAATCTTTTGTAGAAGTCCATGGTTTCTCAAATTATTATAAAATACAAATATCTTCATCTCCCCTTTTTCCAGTGCACTAATGGTTTGTCTTCGCTGGGTGGACCGACACTACCATGTTGTCTCGTGCCACTTGTCGTTCTTATTGACTTGTGACGTGTGACACTTGCTGTTGCTCTTACCGCCTAGGTCAGGTGACATCAGTCGTGTGCTGGTGCAAGGCAAGATGTACACGTTTGTGCTTGTTCTGGTGTCGCATCCATGTGTGCCCTTTTGGATGCCATTTCTTGGTTTCCACCATAAAGTAGAATGTAATAATTTTCCGGAAGTTCGTTGGGTTCCCCCATAATTCATTTTCCATAATCAAAAACCCTTCACTATTTTTTTCTAATATAAAAGTTGTTGACACATCTTTTCATCCCCATGTGAGCACTCTTATTCTCATTACTCTTTTTGATTGTACTAATAACATACATATGCATATATCCGAATCATGTACTCGCAGACTTCCAGGACTATAATTTTGTCTACTCGTCCAAAAAAAACAGTATTATCTGGACTTGTTACGTGAATTACTATTACGTAACTACTAATTGCCTAACATAGAACCTACCATTTCTGAAGGCTAGTAATTTTCGTCCGCAGACAATAACTTTCCGTCCGCAAACACTTTTCGTTCACTGTGATTAATGAACAAAGTTTAGGGAATATACAAAAATTGTGCTATGATCATGCGAGAGTGGCGATTGAGGGATGAACTGTCAACTGTCATTTGATGTTGTCCAATTAATTATTCACGAAATCCGATAGATTTCACGTGTGAAAAAGACCGTATGGTGTGAAAAACGTATTCGAGGTCGACAAAAAAATTCAATATGCGCTGAGACCGTTTTTCGTGCTTAGTTAATGAATCTATGAGGTATATATTTATATATATAAGTTGTCTCACAGGTAACCATACTATAAATCGATCTTGTCTGAATGAACGATTATAATATCAAACTCCAATTTAAACCTCCTACTTTCATCGTGCCAATAATATTACGAAATAGTATGTATATATCTATTACAATTCGTACACAAATAATATCAATCAATTTGAATATATGACTTGGTCCTTCAAAAAGCAAAAATGCAAATATATTGGAATAGAAATAAACTAGCAACAAATATAAATCAAGGTGAACATTATCATATATTTTATGGTCGAACCTTACAGTCCCAGTGAAAAACAAAATATCATTATGTTCAACCTTGTGTCTCTATAAACGAAATACAAATTATATAGATGTAACTTTTAAAAAGGATTGAATTATTATAATGAATCATGCTCAATTTTTTGTCGGACATAACAGAATTGTTTTTGTGAAACTATACTTGATAATATTTCTTCTCATTGTCTGTGTGTTCAATATAGGTGTAATTCAATGCTCGTTATGACAGAAAGCATGTAGTTGTTTGTTGTTGAATTAGTATACTGAAAATACATTTTTTGTTTCTAATAATTCTCTTATTCGTATATGGGCGATTTCAATGTACACAGCAGTACTCGGCTCGGACACTTCAACAAAACGGACGAAGCTGGGCGACAAGCCGAAGCTTCCGCATTCACACACGCGATTACTCTCGACTAAGAGCAGCTTATCAAAGAATCCAGCGAGAGTTCTTCATGTCAACAGTCACTCAGTCAACACACTCGCTTCATTCCTCACAATAATAATTCAGCACCCTACACCATAAATAGATGTATACGAGCAGCACTTGGAAATTTTGATCAGACACTCATCTCCACAACCCGTCCATTCTTCACTCCATCAACCACTACAGCACCCACGTCTTATATGGCATCATAACTCAGGAAACTGGGACAGAGTTTCCTTGGCACAGAATATGCTTTGATTCTGAGGATCCTTCATAGTGTGCGGTGGAAATACCTGAGATCTTCACGTTTGGAATGGAAATTACATACATACCTTATTCTTCAAAAACACCATCTGCTTCGAAACCCTGGTTGAACACCAAACCTCGTGACTGTAGAGCAGAATATGTTGAAGCAAGGAATAAGTGCAGTCGAATAATAGATGCAACAAAAGAATCATACAATGCCAAAATAAGATAAAAACTCATAGATTGTCCCAATGGCTCCAGTTCGTTTTGATCCCTCGCTAAAGCAGTCGGAAGGAATTTTACTAATAGTTTTTTCCTACCACTCTCCAAAGCCGACGTCACGTTAGCAAAAACATCGCAAGAGGAAGCGAACATTTTTGCAGAGATGTTCGCAGCAAACTCCATCAGCAAACGAATCAGTCCAATGGTCCTGATGAAATTCCACCCCATTATTATCAAAAAGTGTGACCGATTCTCTGCAAGCTATTTGTCATCTCCTACAAGTCGGGTATTTTTTGATGTTGCTGGAGAATAGATAGGGTCCAACGAATCCCCAGAACAAAAAACAAGAGCATGGCAAACAATTATAGGCCAATTGCCCTGTTATCGGCCATATCCAAAGTGATGAAGAGAGTTATCACATCGGAAATCATTAATGATAGAAAATATGGATTTCGTCGCCAAAGATCAACTGGAAATTCACTCGCCTAGTCACCCATAATCAATTCAAATTTCAGCTGAGGAATCACCTACTTGAAACTGGTAGATCTGTGCATCAATATTTTAATTGAAAAACAGAAAGAATTTCACGTCGCTATGTTTGACCTAAACCTTGATTTTTGAATATACTCATTATATTATTCATATACCTATTGATAATTTTCACTGATTCTATACATTTTGTTGTTGAAATATTTCTTCTTTACAATTTGTCATATCGAAACAAGTGTGTATACTCTTGCTTTGTTTCATAAATGATGTGATAGATGTATTTCTGTCTTTCGTAATTTATATCTTCTATTTCGAATGTTGTAATTTTCTATACTGTATTTTTCAATTTTTATATTCCTAATTGTGTGAATAAAAACTTATTCATCATTATTATTATTATTATTATTATTATTATCATTATTATATGGCAAATTCAATGAGAAGAACATGGGAAATCTCTTGCTGTAGCGCTAGATATATTATTTTTTCATTTGTTCTGTATTTTTGTTGTTCATTTTCACTATTCCTTCCTGTTTTTTATATAAGTACTCAAATCTTATTACCTAGGTAACTGTATATTCGTGAGTATTTCCAAATTGAGAATTAGGAATATGATTATTTTCTATGAGAATGTTGTTTTTTGCTTGTTTCTATTTTGATGAAAATAGGTAACTTTTCTGTTTACTAAAAGTAGGTACCTGATGTTTTGACGTCATATAGGTTGATTTAATTATATCCTTCCTTGGGATTTGTATAACATAATTTGAATGTTCAACAAAAATCAACAAAAATCGAACTGGCAACCCTGGTCCGCGCGGAGAGTGAGTTGACAACAACTGTAATTTGCTGTTGTCAAATTAATTATTGACCTAGGACCGTGATGTGAATATAAGTGCTTGAGGTCGACGAACAAAATGTAAAAGGCACCTCAGTGGAAAACTGACTGCAAATCCGAAAAGTCACACTCTGTAAATGAAAGAAATATGGAGATAATTCTGAAAATTTCCCAAGATAATAAGGTCATCTTCTTCATACCACTCCCCTCAAAGTTAAAAAATAAGTTTCTCTTCATTTGGGACCCTTTTGAAAATTCCGAAAATTTGCACATATTCAGGTAACACCCTGTAGCAATTTCATTGTCAGGAACCTTATGATTTGAAAGGGTACGAGATTATTGCTCAAAGTCTGGGTTAGCGAACAGTGTAATCCGAATTCGATAGAAAAGAGTTATTAATATTTTAACAAGGGCTACATTTTGTGATGCGACGAAATTACTATTGCAAAGTTTAGATTCTGAAGTTTCATGCATTTCGATATGTAAAAATGCAATATTTTGAGTTTTCCCAATCGAATATCAAAAAATTACCACAAACCACCCAGTATATTCTTCTGGAATTTGGTACACGAGTCCTTCTTCTCATACCCAAGTGACTTGAGAAAAATCCAGGTCCTGATTAACGGGAATTGATCATATTACTGGGCCGCAAAAAGAACACCCTGTATTTTCGAATTCCCATAATCTGATTACATATTTGAAAAGTGGTCAAAATGTGTACTTTTTATTTTCCCGCATACTCTTTCACTAATTAATTTCTGATTCTGAAAAGTCAAAACATTCCATTTCACTTCGATTTCTACCTATTCAAATCCATAAATTCAGACTCAGAAATTCATTAGTGAAAGAGCATGCAGGAAAATAAAAAGTACACAATTTCCTTTATCACGGATATAAAACTATAATATGGTATGTTCAGATCCACCCTGATGAGCTACCCATCAGCGTTAACATTTTTCCGTTTCCCAATGGGACACCCTGTATAATTGCAAACTGTTTATGGTCACTGACAACTCATTCCACATGGGCATAGGAATGAATTTGAGATATTTTCTTTTCTTAAATAATGATTTGATGAGAATACTTTGTTTTGATACTGAGAGTTTATCGTGACAAAGTACGCCTTGACCTGATTTTCCACTGTGAAAATTTAAGTATTTACAATCCTTCCTCATTTTATCATAAAGAGAGAAGCCACTGGAAAAATAAAGTTATTTGAATATATCGTGATGGTTTGTCATAAAATGTAGTAACTTGTTCGAATGTCCACTAAAAAATATATAAATGCGAAACTTTAACAGGTAAAATTAATTTACAAGCGGTGAATGGTGCGGCGAATTGCGGATACGATAATGCATGCATAGCTAGTGAAAAAAATGTATAATAATTGAACAAGGACTGAAGAACAGCGATGATGATATCATACATATTCAGAAAGTCCAATTTCATTCAATTACGTTATAAGTAATTGACTTCTATTAAATATACATACCACTTGTTTTTGTTGTGAAAATCAACGGATCAATATAAAGGTACAAGACTCTTACTTCACAACCTTATCTATGCAATTCAAAATATCCAAATCCATACAATTATCTGATGAATGCATGTTAGAGCAGTCAAAATAATTAGAATTCGTCGTCAGCCTTGATTTTAAATCAAAAAACAACTGCATCCAATACAATATTCATGAACTAGTCTCTAATTTTTGCCGAATAATTGCATATAATGCATACGATATATCGGTTATGCAGTGCATTCGCATGTCTATTATGCATGGTCAATAAACCTTCTTGAACACGACCTTTATTTGTCACTCTGAAAATCTCAATGCAATACAAGGTAACTAACTATGTAAGTAACTAACTAACTAACTAACTATGAACTATGGTCCAGTCCAGTATTTCATTCTGATATCGTAACGCCTTTCATCATATCGTAGATATCGTATCTTCTATACTATGAGTGACCACCTTGTATTCACGACAACATTTCTTGATACTGACATATTTCAGCACCCATTGATATAGTTACTTCGATTGGGGTTTCCATTTATCTATTCGACTGATGAACAATAATTATTCTTTTCCATCATCACTGATTGAAAAAGAAACACCAATCCTCTCCCATTTGCAAATTTCGAAAATATCCAAGTGATTATTTATCACACTGTTTTACCGCTAACCAAACCGATTTTATACATCTCGACACGTGTTTCGCTAACTATGTTAGCATCTTCAGAAGAAGATCAAAACTCCAATTTCAATCTTGACTGTGTGATTTTATTCTTCTGAAGAATCAGCTGGATTAGTATGCATCCATAATTGCCCTCTTGACCTTGACCACTCTCATTGTTGTTCAAATTCGACGTGACTGTTGCCGTCAAAATTGTTCTGTTCCAGGTAACATTTTAGATTGGTCGTTTATCTCAATCTGTGTTTCTATAGGATTCATAGTGAAGGTTGTTTGTGTCACAAGCCCTTCCATGTTGAACATGATGATTCTGTGTTCGGTAAGAGAAGGCTCGTCTAAGACCCTATATACTTCCTTACCATTCTACTAATGCTCAGGCTGTCAAACGTTGAATCTAATACTTTTTGTCTAGCCGTAGTTACAAAAGTAGGAGTGCAACCCACTTTAAGAACGTTCAAGATAGCCACGAGTATCAATTCCAGCAGTCACTCACCTCATTAATTATTTTTTTGTTGAGGGATATTCTTGACTCCTGTTATGTTTTTGATTTGTAGACTTTTTCTTGGGGTTTGGATTCTGTTTCATAAAATAAATCGGGAATTAAGTAGAAAAAAACGTTTCGCCCATGGCCAAAAAATTCCAATAAATTGACAAAGCCCATGGCCATGGGCGAAACGTTTTTTTCTACTTAATTCCCGATTTATTTTATGAAACCGAATCCAAACCCCAAGAAAAAGTCTGCAAATCAAACTCATTAACTATGTCCGTGCTGCCCCAGATGGTATTGTGAGCATTAGCGTCACAGCCCAGCAGAAGAGGTAGATTGCTTCTACACCACTTGCCGGATAACCTCTGTACTTCTTCTGGTGGTGCTTGCCCATCTACAGCGGAGTATCCTGAAGCTATTGAGTCGAGGTGTAATTGCACTGTGTGGATCTTGGCCCGTAGAGGTACTTGTCATGAATTATGAAAGACAAACATAATTAATATCATTTCTGATCAGGATTCAAGCTCTGGGTTTGTCACTCCTGATATTCCAGATATCCTTACCTCCTTAATTCAGCAGTACCCTTATTAGCCCTCTGTTGTGCCATTGTTCTTGGATCAACACCACTCCCAAGTGAGCCTCTGTGAACACCCTCGACAAGGCGGCTAATGCCCCCTAAGCGTAGTGAGTATTCACTTGGGTAAACCAGGCCTCTATTAGCCATCTCTATATTGCCTTCTTGTCATCCAGCAGCATTGGCTCTTCATCGCTGAGAGTAACCGTGGTTTCCTGGTCAACATATACTTCCAGTCCATTTGGCTTCGCTGGCCACAGTGGTTTCTGCGGCAGCAGGGGCTGGTATCTTGCTAGCCTCTTCTTCCTCCATCTTCTCAGTTGAGTCCATGCGGAGGCCATGAGCAGTGATTTTCCCGAACCTATAACTTATCCCATTTTCCTGATGACCTCGCAAGCCTCGTCATCAATTCGAAAATTGAGTAGCTGGCCATTGTTTTCTTGCGTGATCCCTATTTTTCATAGCTGGGTACGAAGCACCATATTTTGTGTGCTCATGAGTGTTAGCATCTTCTCTGGTTCGGAGTCCTTGCTCCTGAGAATAAACACTGTAATGGTGTTCGCCCTTGGTATGTTGTAATGAAGTGTTTTTGACCAGCTTCATTACTATACTGGTTTTGATTAATATCTAAGTAACCTGAGACTGATTCTAGTTGAATTTCACCTGTTCGAAAGCTCGAAACCTGAAAACCTGAGAGAGCTGAGTAATGCATTGATTCCTGACTTCACAAAGCTTTTCCTGATAGTAAACTCTCATGAACATCATTACAACCCTAAAGACTTCCATATTTTTCAACCCTTTGCTCATGATATGAAATTTGATTGAATTATTTATCAGTTGAAGTGATGAATGTTTGACTGCTCATAACTTTGTTGTTATTGAATATTTTCCAGCCAAATTCATTCAGTAGCATAAGCAAAGGTAGTAGATCCTGTTCCTGTGCCCATTTAGGGTGTAATATTATTTTTTCCGCGTTTTGTGTTGGAGGTGCACATGTGTTTCTCAAGGACAGATTTAGTGGCCACCCAGGTAGAACATCATATTGGCTAGAACATGGTTTCATATTAGCCCAATATTCGAATATTGAATATGGAATTACTAGATTGCACCAATATCAAACCAATTTTTCATTTCAATATTCGATCATCAATCCATTGCCAATATTTTAATAACATTGAAATTTTGTGACCAGCCGATATCAATTTGTCAATATTTATTTGATATTGGAGGAATATTAACGATCACAATATGTCAATTTTCATGATGGGCTGATATTGCATTTCCAATATCAAATCGATCTTGGAAAAAAATATTGACTCAATATCCAATTTATGATGGTTAGTGAATATTGCACTTCATTGTCCAGCAATGTTGTAATAACATTGAAATTTTGTTTCCAGCCGATATTTATTTACCAATATCTATTCGATATTGGTGAAATATTGACGATCACAATGTCAATTTCCATGATTGGGCTAATATTGTATTTCCAATATTGAATCAATCATGGAAAAAAATATTGCATCAATATCAGATTTATGATGGTTGGTGAATATTGCTCTCCGTTGTCCAGCAATATTGCACTGATATTGGTGATTCAATATCATTTCGATATTCAGTAATCAATCCAGTGCCAATGTTGTAATAACATTGAAATTTTGTGACCAGCCGATATCAGTTTGCCAATATTTATTTGATATTGGCGAAATATTAACGAATACAATATGTCAATTTTCATGATGGGCTGATATTGTATTCCCAATATCGAATCAATATTGGAAAACATATTGTATCAATATTTTGTATTTTTATTCAGCCAATATTAGTTCATCAATATGCGACCCATTTCAGATAGATATAACTAATAAAATATGCCAGAACCAATATTGCACTGACATTGGATTTCTAATATCGAATCGATATTCGTGATATTTCTCTTAGTATTTGAGCTACGTTATAACAGCTGGCGCCACTAGCACGCCTCCAACAAACGACTTCTGAGAGACATCAAATACCGCATTCGTTCAACTTGCAAACTAAGTATTCTGGGATACAGGAAACGAAAATGGATTTGATATTGTACAAATATCGCAATTTTTTAATGAGGCTAATATGGCTTCGAATTTTGATTTCGAGTTTTGTTGAAAAACGAAATTCAATATTGGTTGAATATTATAATTCAACATGAAGATAATATTGCAAAATAATCACATCCTCATTTTAGCCAATATAGTAGGGCAATATTAATTCAATATCGATTTCACATATGAAAATTATAAGAAACCAGTTTTCTATAAGTTGGCATCATATATTTGTCCAATCTTGTATACGAATATTAACTCGATATTGGATAGAGCATATCGAAACAAGATTGAAATTCAACATAGCACCAAGATTCCAGAATGTTCACATTGATTTATTGACCCAATAATTAAAATTAATATTTTCCCAACATTCACCATTTATTGACTCAATATTGAACCAATATTAGTGTTCTACCTGGGCATGGCCATGAGCCATGACAAGGTGGGAGTTTTGACCAATGAGATTCCAGATTTACTTGTCCTTGTGCCAAGGCCAAAGCAGTGCATAAATACTGAAGCCAGCCAAGGATTCCGAACGGACTCTCTAAGCTCATCTCTACAAGTCTACACTACCTGACCTCCGTTGCTCTTCAAGCTCCTGATTCTCAAGCTGATCTTTTAGTGCTTTCATAGTTCATTCAAAACCAGTGTAAAATAGTATTGTATAGTGATTCCTGTTACACATGTAAGTTTGTATATTTTTCACCTGTGTTATTCATCCTGTTTATAGCCTCATTTCATTCCTGTTGTTTTTCACACCGATACTCACCCGACCTGTGTAAAGAATCCAGAACTCTAAATTGAATAAACGGATTTTGTGATTGCATATTTCATATTTCCTTCTCTGTTGTCATTGTTTTCAGTTCCAAATAGTTCAATAATTTATTTAGTGATTCTCAATATTTTCATTTGTCAAAATTGCAGAATATTATTATTGACTGACGACTGACACTGACAAGCCAGTTAACAACTCTTCTTCTTCTTTTCCTTGAGAAATCCAGTCCTGTGCACCGGTGTCTCTGTGCTTTGTATCCCGTCAGGCGGTGTTCTATGTTTAATGAACTATTGACATTAATGGAAAAATATAATTAATTAACCTCACTAAAAATCAGATATTAGAAAATTAGAAAAATCGAAGGAAAAGAAAAGACAAATAGAAATTGAATCTGTTTAATTCGTTTAGAGCTGTGTTTCCGATTCTCCAGATAGAAATGATGAAATAGTTGAGTAAATAATCTTCCAGGCATAACCTTAAAATACCAAAGACCTGAGAGATAATTTGCTTTGATTCCTGTAATTATCCAGACCAGAAATAGCAACCAGTATTCCAGGCTAGACCCAGGGTTTGTAATTAAAACCTACACTCCCTTGGCTACTTATTGATTCCAGGTCGATTCAATACCATTGACCCCTGGATTATACTGTGGGTACCGAGGTAGGTATACCTCCTGTACCTTTCTCCACTGTTGCTACTGTGGGCCTCCTTCCCGACTAAGTTGGGAGGAGCAGGTGAAGTAAATCACCTTTATCAAAAATCTGGCGCTCGAGAATCCCCCCCTGTCAAATACCAGAGTAGTCTCCTGTCCTGAACAGAGCGCCAAAGTAAGGGCCCCAGAAGAAAGACACTTACAAATGACGCCCTAGAGCAGGGACTTCTTGGTTATTGAATCAGAAAACAGTCCAGTCCTGTTCAATAGAAAAGTTGCTTTATTCCAGTCCTGCACAGTTTTTTTTTCCTGAACCAGTATTTCATAGTTTGAAATCAGAATCACAACATTTTTCCTGAAAGTACCTGTATATAATTTGTGCCTGGAGGGTTGAATCTATATTTGAACCTGATTTTTGTAGAGAACAGTTCCAGTTAAGTTGAGCTATAATTGAATTTAAAATCAAAGTCCAGAAAATATTTGTTGAGTCCATATATTTTTTTTGTTATGAGAGTCACTGAATTTTGAGACAGCAAGAGAGACAAATCCGTTAATTTCCGAATATATTTCATCCTGATAATCATCCTGACATTCCAGCTCATTTAACCAGTTGAATAAAATGTTAGGCCCTGATATAGTTGATGATATATGTAAAGGTTGTGAGAACCTCCAAAAATCGAGGAATCCAGGTCCAGAGAGCTACCGAGAGCACATATCAGGTTTGAACCCAAGAGTGAGTTGGGTATATAACCTGAACCAATCCGAATTAATCAGAGAACTGAGAAGGTATGGTCTAAAAACTGAAGGTCCTGTGGAGATGCTACAAAACCGATTGATGTGGTTCCTGAGGGTGGAAGTTCCTGAAATATTAGCCCTTAGGCCTGAGAATCTTGTGAGGAAACCGCCTCCAGATGTACCAGATATTCCTGAACCACATGAGCCTCCAGATATTCCTGAACCAACTCCAGGTAGTCCAGAAACACATCCGGATGATCCTGAAACAACTCCAGAGAGTCCTGACATACCTCCTGATAGTCCTGAGATTCCTGTCCTGTGTTTTTCTAGTGGATTGAACACCTATCCATGGAATTTGCAATTTGATGGAACAACAGATCCTGTAGATTTCCTGGAAAGACTAGAAGATATTGGAAACATGCAGAAAGTAGAACCAGACCAGCTCCTGGATGTATTACCTGACTTGTTAAAAGGAAGAGTTCTGTTATGGTACAGATGTAACAAAGTGTATTGGAATTCCTGGCCAGCTTTCAAGGAATGTTTCCAGGTAGCATACTTTCCGTTTCGATATCAGGAACAGCTCCAGATTAATATCATCCAGAGGAAACAGACAGTGGAAGAACCAGCTAGAGATTATGTGATAGACATGCAGACACTAATCCGAAGACAAGGCACTCTTGATAAAGCACAAGAATTGACTTGGCTATACCGGAATTTACTGCCAGACTACCGCCTGTATATCAGAAAGACTGATTTCCAGGATGTACCATCACTAATCTCAAGAATTCTAGAATATGAGAGCCTGAGAAGTGAGATATATCAAACCTACCAGGGTTATCACTACCTGCCACCACTCTCACCTGTGTCTTTTTGTCCAGAACCGATTAGGTATAAAGAACCTAGTTCCAGGACATATACCCAGAAGAGAAAACAAAATATAGGCCTTCAAAACAGTGAGACTGTTTGTTGGAGATGTGGACTGCTAGGTCACATGAGAAGTGCCTGCAGACACCGACCAAAAATATTTTGTTCCAGATGTGGCCAGAGGGATATTTTATCCCGGGATTGTGTATGTCTCCCTCCAGACAATTCCGAGACTCCAGTACTCAGTGAGGTTCCCGAATATCCAGACAGTCCTGAAAATTCAAGTTATCCAGAACATCCAGGGTATCCAGAGCATCCAGAAATTCCTGAAAAAAGGGATCCGGGATATTCAGCACATCCAGTGGGTGTAGAGCATCTAGATCATCCAGAACCATCATTTAATCCGTATATTCCAGAAATTCCAGATTTACATCATTTTTCAGAGAACCTCTATGTTACCGAAGATCATGATGAACCAGCAGATGTGTGTAGAGCACGTATTCCAGATGATCCAGATTTTCCATATTTTCCAGAAAATCCAGATTATCCAGTCCAGTCAGGGAGTCCCGTTAATTTAAACAATCCGGGAAGTCCAGGAGATACAGATTGGATAGAAAATTCAGATTATCCAGAAGATCCAGAATATCCAGATTTTTCCAGAAATCCGAATTTCCTCCGTTCACCAGACTATCCTGTTGGTACAGGATGTACAGGAAGTCCAGATATTCCAGAGTTTCCAGATTTTCCAGAAATTCCAGATTTTCCAGAAATTCCAGTCCAGATGGAATTTAGGTTCTGTAATGAGGTCCAGACTGTCAATGAAGTGACAGAAATCATTACAGAGACCGGTACTAATATAGATTCAATGCGAAAGTGTTCCAGGAACAGAAATAGGAAATTAGGTCCGGACAATTTCCTATCGTCCCGTTATCCAGCTTGGAAACAGAAAAAGGCATCCGCAGCTATGAATTCCGACGAGTCCTGTTTCCGGAATTCTAGTTTTGAAGCAGTCCGACCCGCCTCTGCTTCAAACTTGCCTAGTTCTGTCTCCCATTATTCCTACTTTGCAGAAGTGAGGATTTGTTGGAAATGTGGGAATCCTGGCCATCAAAGAAAAAATTGCAAGTGGAAAGCAAAAATTTTTCCAGAACACTTTGGTCCAGAGACGTCTGAATTTAGTCCAGTCCAGAAATCCAGACGTTTATGTAAATAGTAAGTATAGGAGAATATATTAATTTTTTTTACTGTTTCAGATCCTGTTGTAAATAATCTGAATAGTGAGAAAAGATTCCAGATAGTGTATATAAATATGGTTTACATTTAGGTCCTGCTGTAGATAGATTTCCTGAGTAGATTAAGCTGTTTTCCAGATAAGGTATAAATATATAAGGATTGTATATAAGCATTCCAGTTGATAGTTGGTAATGTATATAGTGTATATTTTGGTGATGAATGAGTTAAAAAAAAAAATAGAAGCTAGAGCTTCCATTTTTTTTTTTCGCAAGTACGAGGGGTGTGTAATGAAGTGTTTTTGACCAGCTTCATTACTATACTGGTTTTGATTAATATCTAAGTAACCTGAGACTGATTCTAGTTGAATTTCACCTGTTCGAAAGCTCGAAACCTGAAAACCTGAGAGAGCTGAGTAATGCATTGATTCCTGACTTCACAAAGCTTTTCCTGATAGTAAACTCTCATGAACATCATTACAACCCTAAAGACTTCCATATTTTTCAACCCTTTGCTCATGATATGAAATTTGATTGAATTATTTATCAGTTGAAGTGATGAATGTTTGACTGCTCATAACTTTGTTGTTATTGAATATTTTCCAGCCAAATTCATTCAGTAGCATAAGCAAAGGTAGTAGATCCTGTTCCTGTGCCCATTTAGGGTGTAATATTATTTTTTCCGCGTTTTGTGTTGGAGGTGCACATGTGTTTCTCAAGGACAGATTTAGTGGCCATGGCCATGAGCCATGACAAGGTGGGAGTTTTGACCAATGAGATTCCAGATTTACTTGTCCTTGTGCCAAGGCCAAAGCAGTGCATAAATACTGAAGCCAGCCAAGGATTCCGAACGGACTCTCTAAGCTCATCTCTACAAGTCTACACTACCTGACCTCCGTTGCTCTTCAAGCTCCTGATTCTCAAGCTGATCTTTTAGTGCTTTCATAGTTCATTCAAAACCAGTGTAAAATAGTATTGTATAGTGATTCCTGTTACACATGTAAGTTTGTATATTTTTCACCTGTGTTATTCATCCTGTTTATAGCCTCATTTCATTCCTGTTGTTTTTCACACCGATACTCACCCGACCTGTGTAAAGAATCCAGAACTCTAAATTGAATAAACGGATTTTGTGATTGCATATTTCATATTTCCTTCTCTGTTGTCATTGTTTTCAGTTCCAAATAGTTCAATAATTTATTTAGTGATTCTCAATATTTTCATTTGTCAAAATTGCAGAATATTATTATTGACTGACGACTGACACTGACAAGCCAGTTAACAACTCTTCTTCTTCTTTTCCTTGAGAAATCCAGTCCTGTGCACCGGTGTCTCTGTGCTTTGTATCCCGTCAGGCGGTGTTCTATGTTTAATGAACTATTGACATTAATGGAAAAATATAATTAATTAACCTCACTAAAAATCAGATATTAGAAAATTAGAAAAATCGAAGGAAAAGAAAAGACAAATAGAAATTGAATCTGTTTAATTCGTTTAGAGCTGTGTTTCCGATTCTCCAGATAGAAATGATGAAATAGTTGAGTAAATAATCTTCCAGGCATAACCTTAAAATACCAAAGACCTGAGAGATAATTTGCTTTGATTCCTGTAATTATCCAGACCAGAAATAGCAACCAGTATTCCAGGCTAGACCCAGGGTTTGTAATTAAAACCTACACTCCCTTGGCTACTTATTGATTCCAGGTCGATTCAATACCATTGACCCCTGGATTATACTGTGGGTACCGAGGTAGGTATACCTCCTGTACCTTTCTCCACTGTTGCTACTGTGGGCCTCCTTCCCGACTAAGTTGGGAGGAGCAGGTGAAGTAAATCACCTTTATCAAAA
The DNA here is from genome assembly GCA_918026855.4 of Phaedon cochleariae. Lineage (NCBI taxonomy): Eukaryota > Metazoa > Arthropoda > Insecta > Coleoptera > Chrysomelidae > Phaedon > Phaedon cochleariae. Next base: position 24,377,177 of record OU896711.1, on the reverse strand, counting down.
ATCTGGCGCTCGAGAATCCCCCCCTGTCAAATACCAGAGTAGTCTCCTGTCCTGAACAGAGCGCCAAAGTAAGGGCCTCAGAATAAAGACTCCTTACAATGTCGTCCACTAGGCACATCATCAGCTGCGAACCTTCCCATGTGCTCAGACTGAGTGCCTTTGCCCTCAGCCGGTCTGTTGTCTCTTGGTTGACGCAGTACACCACGAGCATACTGGGGCGTAAGTGAATCCCTCCAAACTGGAGTTTTTGATCTCCCGTGTACTATGGCGTCTTCTGGTGCTGTAGACTGCTCAGCACCCAGAGTGAAATTTTGAGGGGACTGCTATTTTCATACTGGTGACAATACATCATTTGACTCTATATGTCGTGCAGCAGAGGAGATGGGTGTTAGTCCAATTTTGATGAAGTGGATACACGCACTCCTCTCTAGAAGGATAGTGAGAGCCACTCTTCAAAACAGCCTTGAGGAGGCCGCTGTATCAAGAGGCTGTTCGCAGGGAGGCGTGCTCTCACCCTTTCTATGGTGCCTCGTCGTGGATGACCTCCTGTCGAAGATACATAGCATGAGATACTATATCCAGGCCTACGCAGATCGACAGTAGGGGGCTCACTCCCAGTCGGAGACAGGCACAACGGGCCCTGGACGTTGTGGACCACTGGTGTCGTAGCACGGGACTGAGAGCTAATCCTGACATGGCGGAAATAGTACTTTTCACCAGAAAACGCAAGCCAGGGGATCTCCCCGATATGAGACTATCGGGTAAATCCCTGTGATATGAAGGCTCCACCAAATATCTAGGAGTCATTCTTGACTCTAGGCTCAATTGGAACGAGCATATTGGAAGGAAGGCCCAGAAGGCTACGGCAGCGTTCTAGGCGTGCAGGAGGACGTTTGGGGGAACGTGGGGGCTCAAGCCAAGTATCCTTCACTGGATGTATACCGCTCTCATACGTCCAATGATAACATATGGGGCCATCGTATGGTGGCCGGGGACGCAGACAGGCAAGTCGAGGCAATGAGGACGGCGCCGACAATGGCGCTGGAGACTGTGACCGGACTGCCACCTCTGAACCTGTATATAGAACACGAGGCGATGAAGGCTGTCGTTCGCTTACAAAGATGTAACCATCAGTGAAGGAGCGAAGGAACATACGGACATTCTCGCCTCTGGAAGCAAATTACAGATGACTACCTCTCACTCAGTATGAGATGGGACAGTATAACACCGATCATTCGATTCAGAAAAATGGCCCAAGTCAAAATTCCTACTAGGATAGACTAGGAACAGAATGGACCCTGCCAAAAATACCTTATGAAGTCTCATGAAGAAATATAGACAAAATATGAGTATTAATAAGGATATATAACCGAGTTCTGTAGCGTATGAGTACATGATCTCTGGCACATGAACTTTCTAAGAGGTTAAATGATATTTTATAAGTATATGTGATTTATAAGCGTATACAAATATGGAGTATGAGAGTTTTCATCAGGCACAAGTGGTTTGAGGAGACTATGACCTTCAATAAGATATTGCACTTCCAATTCGAAAAGTATTCTATAAACATTCATGCGCCTTAGTATATATGAGAAATGTGTAGGAATTCACAAATAGAATTCTATTGGGTATCCTCGGGAAAAAAATAGTTCAGGATTTTAGAGTTTCACTAAGGAATTCCTTATCTAATTTAATGCGATTTCTATCAGCATTCATGTGACCCAGAATAACTGAGAATTTACGAGTTTCAATTAGGCAATGAATGCCTAATCTGAAATGTGTCCAATGAGTGTTTATAAGACTGAACTAGTTTCTAGGTTTATGAGCTCAAATATGAAAACACGGTTTTAAAATTATAGGTTTCTTATCAGCTGGAATGCGGTAAATAATTATTGAGTAATCATAAGTTTTTAAAAGACACTATAGATATAATCTTTAACGTATTTCATGGGTTTTTGTAGGGGTAAAAAGTGTTCGATAAATTATGATATCCAATAGGGAACTGCTGCCTTGATTCTATCGGTTTCAAGTATTCGAAATTTCTTATAAGTAATAATGGATCTATAATGAAACGTTTTTTATTAGTCAAGCTGAGGTAATATATCTTCCAGAATTCATGAGTGTTGATAAGGATATACCGTTATAAATGTATTCGTATGTTATGATGTTTCATGCGTTATTTCTTTGTAAGGATTCACGAGTTTTGGACAATACATGCCTAATCTGAATGGTATCTAATAAGTTTGTTTGAGATGTGTTAGTTCTAAGGATTTTTGGGGTTTGGAAATCCATTACTGATTCGAAATGGAACGTATCCTATGGGTCAAGCTGAGGCTTGATGTCTTTTAAAACTAATGAGTGTTGATAAGGATATACCATTATGACTCCTATGGTATGTTGAGAGGTTTTATGCGGGATTGCTGTATGAGGATTCAAGAGTTTAAATTAGACAATACATGTCTGATTTGAAATGCATCTGATCAGTTTTTATGAGATATGTATGTTCTGAGAATTTGAGAGTTTTCGAAAGACAATCCTGATCTGGAATGAAACGTACCTTATGAGGAAATATTTGTTTGGGGATTCATGAGTGTTGATAGGGATTTACCGTTATGACTGTATTCATATGTTGAGATGAATGATGCGCTATTTCTGTATGGGGATTCACGAGTTGTTATAGACAATACATGTCTAATCTGGATGGTAAATAATTAGTTTGTATGAGATGTGTATGTTCTGATGATTTTTGTAGTTTGAAAAGACAATACTGATTCGAAATGAAACGTATCCTATGGGTCAAGCTGAGGCTGGATGTGTTCCAGAATTCATGAGTGTTGATAAGGATATACAGGTATGACTTCAATGGTATGTTGAGAGGTTTTATGAGGATTCACAAGTTCAGATTGGACAATACATGTCTGATCTGAAATTTATCTGATCAGTTTGTATAGGATGTATGTTCTGAGAATTTGAGAAGTTTTAAAAGAGACAAAACTGATCTGAAATGAAACGAATCTTATGAGGAAATATTTGTTCAAGAATGTATGAGTGTTGATGAGGATATGACTTCAATGGTATGCTGAGAGGTTTTATGCGGAATTCCTGTATAAGGATTCACAAGTTTAGATTGTACAATACATGTCAGATCTGGAATTTATCTGATCAGTTTGTATAGGATGTATATTCAACTCAACGAGACGATTTTGGATATTGGTAAGTTGGCCTAAATCAACTTGTTCCTATCCCAGGAGTCCACAGCCGAGCCATGTCCGAACCTTTTACAGATACCCTGTATATTTTATTTGAAAATATAATTATAATGATTGTCACTTTCTCGGAAAAAATTTATTGATTTCCTTTTTTTCTATATATCCAACACAATTTCGTCACAAAACATTTTCAGGCCATCCTTCATCATCTCTTTTTTTAATCACACGACCCTGTATATTTCCATATTTTCCGATTCATTTCACAAACATCAGCTCACCAAAACAGAATTGTTCTTATATTGATACTGGTATTTCAACTTGAATACGCACACAATTCGAAGAGACGAAGAAGCCTGAGGATTTTTGCCAAATAAATCCTCATTCGATCACATAAAAACCATTCAATATATTTCATATTCTCATACATTCTCATAATTCCTATCAGCATTGCATTAAGAAACTATTATATATTTTTATACCTACTAGAAACTGATAGATCCACATAAATACCAGAAAAACAAGGCCAAATTCATAACATAGGTTACTCATAAATCCATGAAGATTCACATTTGGAAATTCACTTGGAGAGTCATCAAGTCTCCACATAGAGTGGAACACAAAATTTAAGTTGGTAACAAAACAGTAACTTTTTTGCGTTGGTAGTTCTGGGACTGAGCTAGCCACTAGCCAGCCATATTGTTTTAGTTTATGTTGCTCGCGAAGGAAGACAGGTATCTCTGTTTTGATTCGAGAGAAAACCCATTATTCTGAAATTATTGTTGAAAATTGAGGTGTTAATTGCAAGTCATATCATGTGTAGTGTAGTGGATTCGATAGTGCTCCAATCTGGAATAACTTTCGGATAAATGTGAACATTACTCATGATTAGCAACGGAATTTGTTTCTTTGCTCGCACCAAGAGGTTGAACATCCGCCATGATGCACAAACTTGTGAGTATTTTTTATCTCGAATATTGCATAACTTCATCTTCATTGCTGATATGGATTTATAAAGATTCTTGAGTTTGAACTAGACAATCCATTGCTCATATATATAGGGTTCTATAAGTTTCTGTGAGGTTTATGTGTTTCAAAGATTGAAGGTTAAAAATGACTGGCACAATTTTACACATATATCTCAATACTTTCGTATCTTGTTAGTTGTTTGTATAAGGTTTTCAATCACAATACTTAATTATATTTTATGCTCATTCACGATCCTGAGAAGCTATGATATATGTGTGGAAATCAACAAATAGAATCGTGTATGGTATCGTGTGGAAAGACAGGAAACAGTGAGGGCGGCATTTATTAGCTGCAATAAGGAATCCCGCATCTGATTCAATGCGATTTTTATGAGCATCAATTTGATTCAAAACGACTCCAAATTTACAAGTTTCAATGGTGGAATTGAGTGTTAATTACAATCGTATCTTACAGGTTATTATAAGCAAAATATCTTCCAGGAATTCATGAGGAACTACATATCCGATTACATTGAATCCCCATTGAATGTATGTGAAATGGAATATTTGAGAACCAATGAGATTGTATAAGACATCACTATCCCAATATGCAATGAATTTCATGAGTTTCCATGAGACAATCGATTTTCGAGAATTCACGGGACCAAATGAGAAAGTATGTCACTTTTGTTTGTGTGTTTGTATTGGTTTTTGTGAGTTATTTTTCATTTAGAATTATTGAGGAATCAGAACTTCGATCAATACTGAGCTATCTTGGAAGATGTCATGAATGTTCTTATTTCAGTCTATTTCAGGATTTTGATAGGTTCATATTATAATCGATGAGACTTTGTTTCCGTAATCAAATTAGGTACATGTCACCGTATCAGGCAATGCTGTGAAGGAGCGATATTCAATAGAATATTTTATTTTCAATCATAATTATATTTTATGCTGAATCACAAGCTTGATGAGGTTTCATGTGGAATTTATAAGATGAGATCTTATCAGAAATCGTGTGTTAAGAGTGAGAAAAGGATTGAATAGGAAACCTTAACCTGATTTTATGCGATTTCTATCAGCTTTCATATTACTCAGGGCTTCAGGAGGCTTTATAATGTATGTTCCAAAAATTACAAATTGAAAAAAATATCTGGCATAATTTAACACGTATCCTATATCAGTATGTATAGGAATATATAAGTTTTTTATCTGAATGGTATTTCTTCAAACACACATCGAATTTTTCACAGTTCACGAGAAGAAAAATGATGTCTCCTGAAAACCATATCCTATATCAGTATAGAGATTCTAAATGAAAAATGTATCTGTAGAACTCATGAATGTCGCAGTATTTTTTGTAGATTTGCCATTAATACCTGATAATAAACGTATTCGCTTAGAAAACTGCCATCAGAAACAGATTGCAAATACATTTCAAACTAATGATAAGCGATAGCGATGAGGAATTGAATATATCAGCAGAACACATTTTGAACACACAAATGCCACGGTATTTCAATAAGGTATTATTAGAAACTGATTATAGATGTATTTGCATTTTGAAGTCTGTGAGGAATTGCTATAAGGAAATGATTAATAATACATATATCTGTAAAACACATCGCAGTTTATACCCATAGGGTTATGTATAGACTATTTCATTTTCCATGTTTCTACGGGATATCTCACATATTTTCGAAGATAAAGATTTGCGGTTTTTGAGAACGTTGGCTACTTTTTATTGAAACTCACGATACCGCAAATAAAATTTTCATAACTCGCATCATTGCAAAGATACAGGGCGAAATTGAAAATCTTGTGTTCTGGGTCCACCCCTGTATCTCAATTATCTTTCAATTTATTGAAAAAGTAAAAACTCCCCTTTTTTACATTTTCTCACGTAGAATCCAGTGGTATAGTCAAATTATCAAACTAAACTGTTATTATTCAATTACGTTGTTTCCAAATGAAACACCCTGTAAATTTTTTCATATTGTGAACATTAAGGCTTTGCGATTTCCAAAAATATATTACACTTGTGATATTTTGAGTAGTAGGCATGAATTTAAAAAATATTTAGTTTTTCAGTAGATTTTTCATCGATGGTTCTTGTAGATATGTGGCAACATTGTCCATATCACAAATTTTCATATTGACCTTACTGCTGACACAATGTTTTGTCATACACTAGTTTCAATTCCACTAACATTAAAGATCTACCAATATTCAGCAATATTTATTGTCTCTAAAAGATGTGGACCTCATTAGTAGGTGGCTATGAAAACAAAACGAGTGTAGAATGTTTTTAAATCCTTGCCACCTCCCTGTCGAATTTACAAATTTTTCATACGATAGCGAATACTAATCCAGGTTACGAAAATGAGGAATGGTTGTGATATAAAATAAGTTGGTTTCAAATTCTGGTAGTTCTGATATCCTGGATTATTATTCGCCGCTGTATGAACAAATTGTAAATTCTACAGAGGTATGTGACAAATATTATAAAACATTCTGCACTCGCTTTTTTTTTCATAGCCACCTACCAATTAGGTCTACACAAGGGTCCACAGCTTTCATATTCAATAAATTCTGCTGAATATTGGTGAATGTTCAATGTTGGTAAACATTGAAACTATAGTGTGTGACAAAACACTGTATCAGCAACAAGGCAAATATGAAAATTTCTGATATAGACAATGTTATTGCTAGATATTTACATCGATTTCAATCGATGAAGAGTCTACTGAGAAACTAGAATTATCAGAATTTTGGGCCAAGACTAGAAATATCTCATAACTGTTGTATATTTTTGAAAAGCGAAAAGCATCAATGTTTCAAATGAGGAACACTATACGTGATGTCCCATTTGAAAAAACATAACTTTGGATTATATCTGAATAATAACAGCTTATTCTAAAATTCGGACTACGCCACTGGATCCTCCGTGAAAAAATGTATGACAAACACTTTCGACTTTTTCGATGAATTGGAAGATGGTTGAGATACAAGAAGGGTTCCGAAATGCAACATTTTCAGTTTCGCATTGTATCTCAAGAAGGCAGCGGGCTACAAAAACTTGGTTTAGGGTATCGTAAGTTCCACTAAAAAAAAGCCCACGTTTGCGAAAATGGAAAATCTCTATTTTAGAAAATAAATGAGATACCTATCGCGTTAGGATATCGAAAATGGGACAGCCTGTACAGGGTATTCACGAATATTTTGAACCCCATTAGGAATTCATTATGAATATATATGTAAAACACAGATTACACTCGCTTAGAGTACCTGAAGAACTGTCAATAGAAACTCATGATAGATGTTACCTATAAAACATATCTCAAACTGAGAAATGCAATGTTCCAATAATGAGGAATTCAAATTGGGAATTGATGTTGAGTGTATCCTCGAGAATGAGTTGACTCATAGTATTCGTGAGAAATTGCTATTAGGAATTGATTACGAATGTAGGTACACTCCTCTTCAGCGAACATGTCGCGGTTGGACGGTATGAGCACTATTATTAGTATTATTGCAGCGGTGATCAAAAAAGGTGACACCGTCCATGTGCGACATAACCTCTGAAGACGAGTGTTCTTGCAGGACACATTCCAAACTCATGAATGCCACTGTATTTCAATAAGGAACTCTTATTAGGAATTATGAATGTATATGCAAAACAGAGTTCATATTATGGAATTGTTATACGGAACCCATTAAGAATGAATTTATATAAAATACATATTTGGAACTCATAAATACCACGGTATTTCAGTTAGAAATTTTGATTAGGAACTGATTATGAATGTATCTGCGAAACAGAGTTCATACTCATAGAGTTCATTTGGAATTGCTACTTGGAACTCTTATTTAGTGTATCTGCAATACACATTCTAAACTCATGAATGACACGGTATTTCAATAAGAAATTTCGATAAGAAACTGATTATCAATGTATCTGCAAAACTGAATTTATACTCATAGACTTCGGAAGAAAGTGTTATAAGTTATTGATTACAAATGTATCTGGAAAGCACAGATTATCGTGAAGAACCGTCAATAGAAACACTTTATGAATAGACATGTTGTACTCATTTCAAACTAATCAATGCCACGCTGTTTCAATTAAGACTTCCAATTAGGAACTGATGATAAGTGTATATGCAAAACAGAGCTATACTTATAGTATTCGTGAGAAATTGCTATCAGGAATTGATCATGAATGAACCTGCATAACACATTCCAAACTCATAAATGCCACTGTAGTACAATGAGAAACTCTGATAAGGAACTGATTATGAATGTATCTGCAGAACACAGTTCATACTCATAGAGTTAATATGGAATTTCTATGAGGAACTGATTATGAAAGTATCTGCAATACACATTTCAAACTCATAAATACCACGGTATTTTAGTAATAAATTCCGATTAGTGACTGATTATGAATGTATCTGCAAAACAGAGTTCATACTCGTAGATATAATATGAACTCTCTTCAATACACACTTTGAACTCATGAATGCCACGGTATTCAAATAGGAAATCCCGATTAGGGACTGATTATGATCATTGTATCTGCAACACAGAGTTTATAGTCATACACTTCGGAAGACATTGCTAGACTTCAGAAGAAAGTGTTATAAGTTACTGAATATGAATGTATCTGGAAAGCACAGTTTATACTCATAGAGTACATGAAGAACTGCAAATAAAAACTCATTATAAATGTACCTGTGAAGCACATTTCAAACTGATAAATGCCACGGTAATTCAATGAGGAATTCCAATTAGGAACTGATGATAAAAGTGTATCTGCAAAACAGAGTTATACTCTAATTGTTCCTGAGGGATTGCCATTAGGTATTGATTATGAATGTACCCGCAGGATACATTTCAAACTCATAAATGTCACTGTGCTCCAATAAAGAATTCCGATTAGGAGTGAGGAATTGCTATCAGGAATTTATTATGAATGTACCTGCAGGACACAGTTCAAACTCATAAATGCGACTGTATTTCAATAAGGAACTCTGAATAGGAACTTATCATGAATGTTCCTGCAAAACATATTTCATACTCATAGGGTCCATAATAGAATTGCTATAAGGGACTCATTATGAATGTATCTGCAATACACATTTCAAACTCATAAATGCCACGTTAATTCAATAAAAAATTGCAATTAGGGACTGATTTCAAATGTATCTGCAGAACAGAGTTCATACTCATAGAGTTTGAAAGAAATTGCTATCAGAAACTCATCATGAATGTATATGGAAAACACATTCCATTCTCATGGATGCCACAGTGTTTCAATGAGGAATTGCCATCAGAATCTTATTATAAATGTATCTGTAAAACATAGTTCATACTCAAAGACTTCGTTGGAAATTGCTATTAGAAAACCTGTCTTGAATGTATATGCAGAACACATTTCAAAATCATGAATTACGATGTTTTAATAAGGAATTGCCATTTAGAACCGATTATGAATGTATCTGTGAATTACAGTTCAAACTCATCGACTCCATTGAGGATTGCCATTAGGAACTGATTATAAATGTAACTGCAGAATACATTTCGAGCTTATAAATTACTGTTTCACTATCCAACTAGACTCTGATATATTCTCATATGTGAATAATTAGGAATTACAAATAGGAACTGATTGTGAATATATCTGCGAAACACAGTTCATACTTATAAGAGAAAGGTAGAGAATCGCCATTAGAAACTGATTATATATGTATCTGCAAAATACATAGGATTATACGGAATTACTGTTTCACTATCCAACTTCATTCTCATATATTCTCATATATATTTTTTTATAAGTTTCTATGAGACATTTTTGGCAGGGGAGCTCTGCATGATACCCACCAAGGGCATCATCTGGTATACAGATGGCTCCAGGATGGAAGAATGCTCAGGTGCTGGGATCTATGGGCAGTCCTCAAAGGCATATCATTGCCATACCCTTGGGAAACATGCCACGATCTTTCAGGCTGAAGTATTTGCAATACTTGCCTGTGATCGAGAGAATATTGAGAGGGGCTATCACAGTCAGCAAATTATTATATGCACTGAGAGCCAGGCGGCGATCAAGGCGCTCACCTCGTATAGGGTGACCTCGGCCTTGGTGTCAGAGTGCATAGATAGCCTACAAAAGCTGTCAGCAACGAACAAAGTATGTCTTTTGTGGGTCCCTGGGCACTCAGGGGTACCAGATAAAGAAATGGCCGAAGGTCTGGCCAGAAAGGGGGCGAAGGGTTCAGTGATTGGTCCAGAGCCAATAATCTTGGGGGTCACTCGATCCTAGAGCAACTTCAGGATAATCCTGACGGAAAGGTTACAGGACAGCTGGAGAGAGGCTCCTGGAATGGGGCAGTCCAAACTCCATAGAGAGAACCCGCCACGAAGACAGACCAATGCCCTCTTGGCTTTGAACAGGAAGGAGCTAAACCTGGTGGTGGGCATTCTGACAGGGCACTGCCACTTGAACAAGCATCTCAGCACGATCGGGATTGTGGAGGATCCTGAATACAGATGATGCTCAGAGGATGAAGAGACTTCTACTTACATACCCACTGAATGCCCGGCAGTAGTGGCAGCAACAGAGGATGTTGAAAAGATTTGGCCTAGAAAGTTGGTCTCTTTTGCTCGCGAGATCGGCCTTCCCCATGGCTGACTTGTGATCCCAGGAATATGAGTGTACAATGGGCCCGAAAAGGGAGGGCTAAGTGCGTCAGGTCCCGGACCGCCAACACACATACATACATACATACATACATACATACATACATGTAGTAGTAGTAGTAGTAGTAGTAGGTTTATTCAGGTAAGTACATAATTTTATATAACAGGATATTAATACATATCAAGTTAAAATAGTGAACCAGGCTGGGCTGCCTAAGCAGAGCTTGTATTGCAGTCATCAACCTGGATTGAAAAGTATAATATTATATTCTAATAAATTACCGGCTGAATATACATATACATATATACAAATATTTTATATGATGTAAATAGAGTTATGAGAGGAGATAACATATAACATATTGCTTATATCTTGGAAATTGTCAATCGAATTCATATACAGTTTTGAGTATGTTATGGTTCTGATTTACATATTCTTTTAGTTTCAACTTCATTTCTCTTTTGTTAGAAATACGTCTGATTTCAATAGGGACAAGATTCACCAGTTTAGGGCCAATATATGATATAAATTTCTGTGTATGAGTTAGTCTACAAAAAGTAACATTTGTTTTGATATAGACTTAGCACGTGTGTTATACTTGTGGTTCACATACGATATAGACTTATTTTGCATCCAAATCAGGCAGTGATAGGTATACAGTTTTCTCACACTCAATAGGCCAGTTTCCTTGTAAAGTGCATCAGTGGAGTATCTCTTACTTTTCATGAATATAATTTTCAAAATAGTATTTTGCATTAGAATAGAATATGTTTATTTACTAGGTAACAAACAAAAAAGAAAATGTTTACAGAACATATTATATGTATAAATACCAAGTAAATAAACAGAAACGCCATGTAGTCCTGGAGGGGACTGTCTATGGAGAGGTTTATGTTTATTTGCTTTCAAGAATTTATTTATTTGCTATATGAAAATTGATTATTGAAAAATTTAAGATTTGAAAAATTGAAAAATAAACAAAGTCTACTTGATATGTGTATATGAATAACATGAAATGGAACTGGAATGAAAGAAATAAGGGGTTTGTTCAATCTATAATCGAGTGAAAGTATGCTCTTCCACGTTGTAGGATCCATTTTTTTTATAGTTTTCTTGAAAAAAAGCTTTGATTCGATACATCTTATATTTTCCGGAACGTTATTGTATAGTTTTGGCGCATTATACATTAGAGATCGTTGTCCTAGCGCTTTGTTGACTCTCGGTACATAAGCGTTCCTTATTCTCATGCTTCGAGTGTCATAAGAGTGATCAGGTTTATTTAGGTAGGATGACTTATTTGAGAAGATGAACATCAGCACTGACTTCACATAAATTTGTCTGATATCTAATATATCAAGATTGTTATAGAGTTCATCAGATGGGTATCTGTAGGGTTTAAAAGTTATTATTTTCAGAATTCTCTTTTGTAAGACCTGCAGAGGCTCCATCAGAGTCTTGCGGGCTCCGCCCCATCCTATTATACCATAACTCAATAACGACTCTGCGATTGCAAAATATATCTCTTTCAGTTTTTCTAGTGGGAGTATATATCGACATTGGTAGAACTTGTACAATAGTGAACGGATTTTTTTCTTAAGATTTTCTATGTGGACATCCCATTTTAGGCAAGAATCAATGAATATTCCAAGATAACGTACGCTGCGGGTCGTCGCAACATTTTGCCCATCAAAATCGATAGTGTAAGTTGGTAAGTTGGTATCATATGAAGAAAAGGGTATTATCTTTGTTTTTGTAACGTTTACGGTTAACAAGTTTAGTTCGAACCAATTTTTTATTTTTACCAAGTCCTCTTCTGCCTTTTCCTTCAAATCAGCCCACGAATCAGCTACATAAATAATGGCCGTGTCGTCAGCGAACGAGACAATTTCCCCACAAGTTTCTAAGGTGAGCAAGGAGTTTAGATATATTACAAACAGTACAGGACCAAGGACTGTACCCTGTGGTACACCACAGGAAACCGATCTAGAATTACTTATTTTATCATTAACTTTGACCATTTGTTCATGGTTATTGAGGAAGTTTTTGAATAGTTCCAATGGAGTTCCTCTTATGCCTAGGTGTTCAAGCTTTTCTAGCAAAAGTTCATGACTGACCGTGTCAAACGCCTTTGCTAAATCAACGAAAACACCCAGACATGGCTGTTTATTGTCCACAGCCGCGTATATTTGTGAGGTGAGGTATGCTATAGCATCCTGAGTACTTCGGTTTTCCCTGAATCCGTATTGTCTGTTTGAAATTATATTATGAAGGTTAAGGTATTCCATGAGTCGCTTTTTGATTATTTTCTCAAATAATTTTGAAAAGACGGATGTGAGTGAAATCGGTCGGTAATTTGCCACATTTGATTTGACTCCACCTTTGAAAATTGGTATTATGATTGCTGTTTTGAAATCCTTTGGCACTATTCCGGTAGAGATGCATAAGTTGAAGATGTGACACAAAGGTGCAGATATATATTCTGCCATCAATTTGACCGTCTCATTTTTAATCCCATCTGGGCCCGGTGATTTATTATTTTTTAAGGATAAGATTTCATTTTTTATTTCGGTAATGGACGTGGGTCTAAGATATATGGAGTTCAGAGATATGGCATGCTGCTCTTTCAGATCACTTTTGTTAATTTTAGATGCCAGTTTCGGGCCTATTTCAGAGAAATAATTATTCATTTCATTTGCTATTTCATTTGCCTCAGTTATTTCCGTGCCATTTTCCAGGATTAAATTTTTGATTGTGTTAGTTTTTTCTTTATAATTGTTGGTGAAACTGTTTACAACTTTCCACATATTTTTTGCCGATCCTACGTTTTTTTCGATTTCAGATTGGAAGTAGTCGCTCTTAGCTTTTTTGATTAATTTATTTAGTTTGTTACGATATTTGATGTAGTATGTTTTTATTGTATGATTGTTTGGTTCAGCTACTTGTCTTCGATGTAGAGAATCGCGGGTTTTAATGGAGTTCACTAGTCCCTGAGATATCCAAGGCTTTTTTTTCTTTTTCAGTTTTATTTTGAAAGTTTGTGTTGCATCTTTTATCATTTTTGTCACTTCGGTTATGAATGATTCAAATGATAATTCGGCGTTTTGGATATTTTCGACGTTGTTCCAGTTTTTTTGTTTTATCGTATTGAGTAGTTTTCTTTCATCAGTTTTACTACATGTTAGTACACTTTCAGTAGACTTATTATTGATCATATTGGTTATAGCGAAGGTTGTATAGTGGTCAGTAATTAGTGTTTTCAAAACGACCGAATAGTTGCTTTCATCATAGTTTTTATTTTTTCCCCTTACAAAAACGTGGTCCAAACAAGATTTCGTATCGGTGGTGACTCTGGTGTATTTGTTTATTAGGGAGATGAAACCCTTTTCCTGTAACATGTTCAGATAGTCATCAGATTCTTTACTGTCTTTAAGTATGTCTATATTTATGTCTCCGATGATGTATGTGTATTCATAGTTGTTAAAATTTTGATTCTCTAGTAAACCTGATAGGCTGTTTGTGAATTGTTCCGGGTCCGTTGATGGAGATCTGTAGGCTGCAATGAGTTTAATTTTATACTTGTTTATATTTATTTCAATGTTTAATGCATTAGCTGAGCCTATTTGGACATTTTCATAAGTGTGCAGTAACCCTTTTTTCAAGTACACTACTACGCCATCATTTTGATTCAGCCGAGTTTTCGTGTGGATCATGTCGTAATTTTCAATCTGCCATAATTCTTTGTTTTTTATTTCCCAGGTTTCAGACAGAACGATACAACTAGGAGAGAGATCAATTTGCGAAAGAAGCACTTCCAATTGCACGAAATTTTTGTTGATACTGCAAATGTTTAGGTTACAAAAGGACAATGCGTTATTCAAATTTGTTTTTCTTGTTTTCAAAGTGTTATTCATATCATCGATTGTGTCATGTTCAATTGTGTTGAAGTTTTTCTCAATTTGATCACGAATGAACCATTCCATAATATTGAGTATCGCCTTATTTCTTTTTTTTTCCTACCACCTATTTGGGGTGTTATTATATTAATATTATATGAAATACAGTGACAGTTTCTGATTTTGCAACAATTTAACTAAAAAAAATGATGTGATCTAGAGGTACAACAAAACACTACCATATTAAGTATAGAGTAGAAATATGCGGATATTGTTTTTTATTTCGGGTCACCTGAACGCGAGCCGGCACGGGTTCTCCCAATTGCTTTTTCTAGTTTCTGTGGTATCTTGTTTCTTGCTTTAGGTGTTTCTTCTTTTTTGTCTTCTAATGGAGGTAGTGCCTGGTTTTTTATAAATTGAGGAGGGTCCAATACTAGGAAGGTGGGTGTGGAGGGGGCGCTATTTGGTCCTCTTTCCTCTTCTTGATGTAACTCTTCTAGTGCCTGTGCTGAATATTTTTTGTTATCCAACACTAGCTTATCTCCTTGGATAAAGCAGTTACTATATTTTTCGGTACTTCGGTAATGAGATAGATAATATTTCAACGTTTTGTGTTCTTCCCTTTGGTTCAAGGTTAGATCATTTGCTATGGAAATGCCTGTACCCTTCAGCTTTTTAACGTTTTTTAGTATAAGTTTTTTCTTCAATTGAGAAATGAGTTCTATTTTCAGGGGAGCACTAGGTAACTTTCCGAGACGGTAAAAATCATTTATATCCGATTCTTCCAGTTTTACTCCAACAAGTTTTTCTATTTCGCTACAAACAAATTCTAAAGTGGTGTCCTGAATTGTTCGATCTATGCCGAATACTATTATATTTTTGTTTCTATAACCCCTTTCAAGATATTCAACTTTCTCCTTCAGTAAATTATTTTCTTCTTCCAACTTCTTTATTTTGATATTTTGATCCTCAATTTTCAAGACAATCCTAGTTTCACTCGAGTCAATTATATTTTTCAGATCCGATCTAGTTTTCTGGATTTCTTTCAATATTTCCTTCGTGGCTTCTTCTAGTAATTTCTTTACCACTGCTTCATTCATTATAAATAACAAGGTGATTTGGCTTAATTTTTTACCCAATGTAGCGATAAGGAGTTAACTTTTTATTGTGTATGGTGTTGGAATGCTGTCCGGATTCGATTTGAATCGGGGCCTATTTATATATTTTTAACTATTGATGAATCAAAGGATACATACAGTTATTTTCAATTTCCATTTGGTGGAATAATCGCCAACACAGGAACCAATGATTGGCATAAATACGTGAATTTTCCGCTTCGTTATTTCACTGTTATTTCGTTTGATTATGGGAGCACTCCACTATATGTGTCGCCACTTCAACGTACGAACACACAAAAAAAAAACATTACCTCAATGATATGTAATAGGGTTTTATTGAGACCACCCCATATAATAATACAATATCTCAAAATTGATTCAGCAAGTGAATTATAAATCATTAACAGAAGCTTTCGATTATTGAGATTCCTGAGTTGATAGAATTTATATATTAGGTTTTTTAGTCTTTTGGCTGTACAATCTATATGGTTTTCCCGACGCAAATGCTGATCTACATGTATACCTAAATATTTGATGTTATCAACTTTTTTTATCTTAGGGCATGAACACTGTATAGAGTATTGGCAGAGATGTTTATGAATAGTAATTGTGTTCTTCAAAGGTCGATCTTTTTTTGTAGGGGTGAAAGTAATAAACTTTGTTTTATCGACATTCAGACTCAAACGACTCATATTTAACCAGGAATAAACAGATATGAGCCCCTTCTCTGCTTTTTGATAGAAATTATCCCATGAATCACCCACAAATAATAGAGCAGTATCATCTGCATAAGATATTATACTAGCATCGATATTTTGAAGTTTATAAAAATTATTGATATAAATCAAAAAGAGAATTGGTCCGAGTACTGTGCCCTGTGGCACCCCCATGGTGATTGGTAGCGGGTCACTATAAACATTATTGATTCTCACTATCTGCTTCCTATCAGATATATAATTTTCGAATAACATGAGACTAGTTCCTCTAACTCCTAATAATTCTAAGCGTTTGATTAAAATTCGATGGTTGACAGTATCAAAGGCTTTGGCCAAATCTAGGAAAACTGTTAAGCACTTT
Source organism: Phaedon cochleariae (assembly GCA_918026855.4). Classification (NCBI taxonomy): domain Eukaryota; kingdom Metazoa; phylum Arthropoda; class Insecta; order Coleoptera; family Chrysomelidae; genus Phaedon; species Phaedon cochleariae. The sequence continues at coordinate 24,360,215 of OU896711.1, read as the reverse complement.
TTTTCATTATTGAAATTATTCCATATACTATGGACTAATTGAAAGATAGCATTTTCGGTGGACATATGTTCTCTAAACCCAAACTGTGATTCATTAATAATATTGTTTTTTTCCAAAAAATCGATGAGTCTATTTTTCACACATTTTTCAAAGATTTTGGCAAAATTATTGATGATGGTTATTGGTCTATAATTAGTTGTAAGTTTTTTGTCTCCAGACTTGAAAATTGGGGTAGTTATAGAACCTTTGAAAGCGACAGGAACATGTCCAGTAACGAAACATATATTAATAATGTGACACAGAGGGCTTAAGAGATACAAGTGATATTTTTTTATGAATTGGACAGCAATACCATCAGGACCAGATGAACTACTATTTTTCAGGGTAGATATAATTTTTATCATTTCATTTGTTGTCACCGGATTTAGAAATAATGAGTTAGGTATATTTGTTTCTGTTTCCGCAAGAGTGTCGTGTTTATCAATTTTATCCGCCATCTGTTGACCAATATTAGTAAAAAAATTGTTGAAGTAATTCGATTTTTCTTCATCATCAAAAATTGTTTGTCCACTCTCATTTGTGATATTATATTTGTCCTTGCATTTTGACTTGCTGTTCGTCATTTCATTGATATTTTGCCAAATTTTCCGATAATTTTGTTGTGCATCACGAATATTATTTATGTAATAGTTATTTTTATGGGTTTTAATCAGATTGTTCAGATAGTTTCTATAGTTTTTATATTCTGAGTGAAGTTCTTCTGTATATTTTTTATTTAATCTTTTTTTCAGATTATCTCTGTATCTTATTGATGTTAGCAGACCGACAGTCATCCAAGGCTTCAATTTTTTGCTCTGGTTCAGTTTTCGTGATTTAGTTTGAGCGGATAAGTGGTTGAATTCATTGATTTTATTAATAAACATGTTGTAGGCATTGTCTGGATCATTTGAATTCAGAATATCAACCCAGTTTTCGTTTTCAAGAAATATCTTGAGTTTTCTTTGATTAATGAAAGTGTTGGTAGTTAGGGCAGTGTTGTCTTTGTTTGAGTCAATTGAAACTGTCAATGTTTTAATCGAAAGCATAATCGTATAATGATCGGATAAATCAGTTCTGAAGATGTATGAGTTCAGTAAAAGTTTATCAGGATTAAGTTTTGCCGATGCTCTTATGTAAATATGATCAATTAGACTGGAAGTGTCTTTAGTTACACGGGTTGGCCTATTGATGTGAGGAAAGTACCCTTGATTTGCCATCAAACATATGTAATTGTTACTGTTAGTATCCGAAGTGTTCATAGTATTTATGTTTATATCTCCCATGAAAATATTTACATCAGCTTTTTTTTGATCATACAAAAAGTGTTCAATTTCTTCCAGGTACAGAATTACGTTAGTAGAAGGAGGACGATAACAAGCCGTTATAATGAAGGACATATTTTCCCATGTATATTCCACCTCTAATAATTTGATTTCGGAAAGATGTTTTATTGAGCTAATATAATCTATATTACTTTTAACGTATATAATAACTCCATCGTTTTGGTTGAACTTGGATTCGTTATATAATATGTCAAACATACATACATACATACATACATAAATACATACATACATACATACATACATACATACATACATACACACATACATACATACATACATACATACATACATACATACATACATACATACATACATACACACATACATACATACATACATACATACATACATACATACATACATACATACATACATACATACATACATACATACATACATACATACATACACACATACGTAGAAGGGGGGGTTTATGAGGACTTTGAACCAAATGCCCTGTAGCGAGGACCCTGTGAAGGAATCATTTTAAGCACATGAAATATGCGTGGTGGACGATTATCATGTATATGGTATCTAAATTTGATAATACACTCGATGAATTCCCTTATTTTCACTTCACACTCTGCAGTTTTGCCTGTTGCGAGGACTCCATACTTACAATGTATTGCGAGGACTCTCTTTACGAGGACGCTATTTCCCGCTATTTTCGATAGTTTTTGTGTGAGGTTGAGAGGACACAGTAAAGTTATGAGGACAGTGTATAGTATTTTATTCTTATTATATCTCGAATAGTATCTGCCTTCTTCATTCGGAAAATTTCAACTCTTTTGTGTGGATGAATTTCGATGGAAGTAATATGGAAATCTATTGACATTATTCGTATTGTGAATATAACTTCATAGAATTTCTGTTCTGAAATTATTGTACAGGCGATCTCTCGTAATTATTCGTTTCGTTTCATCGCTGGGCCCGAACTGAAGAAAAATAATTATTTTTTGAATATTTGATGGTACGTATAAATTGACATGATTTACACTTCTAAAATAAACTACGCAACACTAATTTCGTCGCACCCCAAAATGTTGCTCATATTGAAATATCAATAACTTTTTTCTGCGTTGAACAATTCGAATTCGGATCACACTGTTCGCTATAGCTCAGTCCTTCAGCTATAATCTCGTATTTCTTCAGAACATAAGGTTCTTCACATAAAATCGCTACAGGGTGTTACCTGATTCTGTGCAAAATTTCGGAATTTTCAAAATGGTCCCAAATGAAGGAAACATTTATTTTTACAACTCTGACAGCAGAATCATGAAGATGACCTCATTATCTTGGGACAGTTCTTGAATCGTCTTCTTATTTAATTTATTTACAGAGTGATTTCAAAAAAATAACTTTTCGGTTTTGCAGTCATAACTTTTTTCCTCGTCGACCGATTTTCCAAATCTCAGGCTCATTTTGGATCTGAAACTTCAGATGAAGAGATATGTACAGGGTGACCCACTCGGTGGCCGATTAGTGCGAGGAAGTGAGATAATGACTCCGCTGTTTAAGACAGATGAACAAAGTTTTCTGAGATATGGTCTAAGCACATGAGCAGCACATTTCTAAAATATTTGCGTTATACAGGGTGGCTCAAAAATGCGTGACGATTCAAAGTGACCTATATTTCTTCTTATGGAATATCCTGTATTGTATTGTATTTTCAGATTCTTCCTTATGAGCTGATGTCATCGATCTATCACACTTTAGGTTGAAGGAAAGTTATGACAGAGATATAGGGTGTGAAAAATTCAGATTTTTCAATTTTCGATACTTTTGGTTCTAAGAAGTGATGACAGAGATAAGGAGTGTAGAAAATCGAGATTTTTCATCTTTCGAGATTCCTTGTGTCAAAAGTACTCATTATTGATCGGAACGGCTTGAACGAATACAGGGTGGTTAATAATTCAGTATTATCATGAATCACTCTGTATCCATCAAAATTAAATGACAGTAGATAGTAAATCGAAAGTTGAAATGGGGAAATTGTTGCCGTTTTGACCAATAATGGGTACTTTTGACAAAAAAAAAATCCGAATGTTGAAAAATCTAGATTTTTCACACCCCCAAAATCTGTCATAACATCCCCCAAACCTAAAGTGTGATAGATCGATGGAATCAGCTCATGGAGAATCTGAAAATACAATACAATACATGGTGTTCTATAAGAAGAAGTATAGGTAGCTTTGATACTTCACGTATTTTTGAGTCACCCTGTTCAACGCAAAATATTATAGGAATGTGCTGCTCATGAGCTTGAACAATCTCAGAAATTTTTGTTTATTTGTCTCAAACAGCGAAGCCGTTATCTCACTTTCTCACAATAATGGGCCACCCTGTACATACCTCTTCATCATAAGTTTCAGGTTCGAAATGAGCCTGAGATTCGGAAAATCGGTTAACGAGGAAAAAAAGTTATGACTGCAAAACAGAAAAGTTGTGTTTTTGGAGATCACTCTGTGAATAAAAGAAATAAGATGACAATTCCAAAACTGTAGCAAGATGATGAGGTCATCTTCATGCCTTTGCTTTCAAAGTTAGAAAAAACATTTTCCTCTTTATTTGAGACCCTTTCGGAAATTCGGTAATTTTGCACAGTTTCAGGTAACACCCTGTAGCGATTTTATGTGAAAAACCTCAGGTTTATAGCTGAAGCACTGAGCTAGCGAACAGTGTGATCCGAATTCGAATTGTTCAAAGCAGAAAAAGGTTATTCATATTTCAATATGGTCAACATTTTGGGGTGCGACGAAATAAGTGTTGCGTAGTTTATTTGAAACGATGCGGCGTTGCCGCTCCTACTAGAAAGTAGCAGCAACTTTGTGTTTTCAAACGGAACACCCTGTATTTCATTGCATTTTTAGAGTCTCCCTGGAAAGCTGATTTCGTGAATGTATCACACTTGGTTTCTACAGATATATATAGGGTGTTGAAAATTAAGATTTGTCAATTTTAGGATTTTTATGTGTCGAAACTAGGTATTCATTATTGGTCAAAATGGCTTACATGGAACAAATATAGGGTATAGTTTGAAATTCAGAATTCTGACCACCCTGTATCTGTATGAATAGAGGGCCCGAAAGACCAGGCCTTGTCACTCTTCGGATCCTTTCATAAATCAAATACGTTAAGTAATAGAAAGGGTCAATATGATTAAGTGTCATGGTCTACCTAGTTAGGTTAACATTGGGGTAGAACCAGGTCCATTCATGTAGTTGTGCTACATCGGAATTCCCCAACATCCAAAGCAAAACAAAAACACTCAGAGATTGTCTAATAGCTGAAAATGCTCTGAGATTCATAAAAAGACATTATAACACATTACACGAAATGCACTCTACCTTCATTCGATTAGTATCTGACCAGGTTAACTTTGGGACAGCTAGCACGTGGTGGGCGTTGCATGCGAGGCGGCCCTACGTTGAATCACGTGGTTTCTTGAAGTTACAGTGGTCAACTCTCCCTCTAAATCTCTTCAAGGAAACAAAAATAACTGTTTCAGCCATTGTAACAGTCATGCAGAACAGTACCAAAATGCGCAATCTTCATTTTATATGATTGATTACTTGTTTAAGGTTTTTTGTTGAAATATCACTAAAAAAGCGAAGAACATCAAATAATAGCAATGGTTATGATGCCCTTGGAAAACATTATGTTTGTGTGTAGTTTATCTGAAATTCTGTCCTCTCAACGTAGTAATTCATTCAACAATAATACTCCGTGGTAGTCCTCATAACGTGGGAAAATGTTGGAACTTATGTATAAAAATTGGATAACGCTTTCTTCGATAAACTAATCAAGATGCATGATAACATTTCAATAAATCAATAAAAAACAGTTTCGATCTTGGTAAGGCTATCTTAACATTCTAGTAAAATAATTTGAGAATTCATTCTCATACAAACATTTCTCGATGAACAAAATTTTTCAAAAGACATCATTTTTGATAATTCAAGTAACAAAAAAATAACGAGGTCACTTCGTTAATGGCACAAGAATGTTATCGTGAAATTTTTGAGTTTCAGTAATAAAACTTCAATATCATAAATACTTTGTTCAATCTCATCATATTATGAGATAATTCAGCTTATAGCTTTGAAAGGGTCTTGGTTGAGGATGAAGAAATCAGAGAAAATATCTCCTGGGTAGGTACATTTTAATACATACAAAAAACATAAAATGCCAAATATTTTCACAGAGACTAACATTCCATCTCTAATATTTTTTAAAAACACATTCAACTCAAAAGTATCACAAAAGCGAAAATAAATCGTAACTACTACTAATATTTGGTAAAATAGCTGAGACAAAGAAAACAATAATTCTTAGTAACCTTGAGTCGCAACATTAATCGACATAATACCGAACATCTCTAATATATTGAAACAGTCGGTATAGTGTGCACCGACTATCACTCAGTTTAGTCAAATTGGATTGAGAAAACATCAATCAGTATTCACAATAGTGAATTGAAATTCCTAAATTCAAGGTCAACGGGTATTGAGAAAAGTGAAGCATTAATTATAATTAAATACGTCTAATTAATATTCCCTGTGAAGTAAATTTCATTGAAAATTATGATTTTTCTGAAAATTCCAACGTATTCTACATGTAATTTGAAGGGATTTGATTACCGTGAAAAAGTATTTCAAGAACTCGATATTTTCTATATAGGTTATTTGATGATGTGGACGTAATCAGTAGGTACTCTGTGGATTGAAGATATAAAATTAATGCAGATTCAGAATGTAATTACATACAAGTTGATTCATATTGAATGGGTAATATTTCACTTGTAGATTTTATACCGACAAATAATATTTATGTTTGATAACTGGGCGTCAAATATCAATACTTACTGAGATAGGAGGTTCAATATATATTTCAGTCATGCTGTTATATTTCATTGATTTCAAAGAGGTGAAATGATTATTTCAGATTCTTTGGGATTTTCTTTCCCCGTTTTTATAAAATAAAAATATAAGTATTATTTCAATATACGTGTACCAAGGACAAACCAGATGGTTTGCATATTCTTATTTTATAGAAACGAGGAGTGAGAATCCAAAAAAATCTGGAATATCATTCATTCCTTTTTCTCATTGAACCATAATTTTTTCAAACGGAAAGGTGAGACTTGTACAATAAAAACTTATTCGATTTTCTCGATTAGGAAAACCTAATTGCCCAAACTTTCATGTTAATTTGTGAAGTAGTCACTGTAACCCCATTACAGAATAATTCACTCTCAATTATCAAAAATATACCTAATATTGTTGTCAATACAATCTGCAGATGAAATATTTCCAATGCATAATGTGTTTGTAGGTATATATCAGTATAATAGTGAAAAATTGAAGTACTTAATGGTCTCAGGAAGAAAATTATCCATCGAAGTTTTCTGAATTTTAATCATTGACTAATCTGAATTACAATAATGATTGATGTTTTCATATCAGTTGATATAAATTCCATTGAATTAGCAGGAATCTTTGATGACGTTTATTCAATTTCATATATCAATGGACTGATCTGAATAGAACCAATCATGGAAACAGTGTGAAATGTTAGAGTCAATTACTCTGAGGAATAGGTACCAAATTGTCAACAGAATGCTGTTGAATATGAACGTTGACAAATATACATATTACATATTGGGGAGTGTATAATCTCTGATTCAACCAATATAATAATAAAACTAGTTGAATTCTAGGAGTTCTGAGATACATACTCTCCCATACAATCCTTAGGGAGATGAAGTCGTTGAAGTAAGATTAGTATAATATATTACATGAATTCCAGACAATATATTGTTCAAAAGAGTATCAGAACACTAAATACTACCAATAACTGCAGTAGGTTGAAATCAACATAGTCTTTCGGACAGTATACTCGTCTTGTTGAGCAGACATTACGAAATCATGAAAAATCTATTTCAATGTACTCTATCTCTAATGAGATCGGGATAGGTGGTTATAATACAACAAAATTCCTACTCAAAATGAAGTATTCCACGTGTCTGTGAAATTGATAACAACTAGTACACCCTCCATATTGAACAGTAGTAGGTAGGTACCTAATAACTCAAAACTACAAACGATTCATTCATTTTCAATTTTCTTCATGTATTTACGGAGATAATCTTTCACATTTGTCCAACTCCTATTATTCAGTATGTGGCCCCTTGCAGTCAGGAATTTTTCGATTTCTATTTTTCCTGGTAAAGTATTCATGTCTATGTAATTCTTGAAATGGGTATGTGTCTCCTTGATTTCTACATTAGACCACTGTTTCTTAATCACAGTTCCTCAATCACAAGAAACAGTAGAAACACACACAATCAGTAAATTTAAGACGCACGAAGTTCCTCGCAGGAGGAATGATTCAACCAAACTGAGAATATTATTATCTCTGTTCTTGATTTTCCAGGAAAGGTACGGGTATCCCACATAACATGGGCCACCCCCTTATCTGGTAAACTATCATATATACAGAAAAAAGTTCAGAATAAAAGTTGTTTTACTTCTTATGAAATTTATTTTTTAGATACTTTCATTTATACAGGATGGTCCATATGTCTGTGACTTATCACACATACGTTTTTTCAAAGAGAATATTTTATCATATTTTTAGATAGTACTTAAGAAGACGAGTTCAATGATATATAATAACATGAGTCTGAGATCACCTGTTTCGGATTTATACACGATCTTCTTCAATAAATTGCCAAATTTCGAAGCCCTATAGAAACGTTGCGAATGAAGTTTACGATTCGCAGTTTCCGCTATGAATTGACAAAGTCTGTATATTATTCTGTTCTATGGTGAGAATTTAGGAATTTTCAATTTGCCAAAAGTGATGACGTATTTTGAAAACCAATAAATATCTCGAGATTTTCAAAAGGAACACCCTATATTCTATTCCAAATTTGCATAGAGCTCAGGAAGACGAGTTCAATGATATATCATAACATGTGTCTGATATCACCCGTTTCGGACTTATACACGATCTTCTTCAATAAATTGCCCAATTTCAAAGCCCTATAGAAACGTTGTGAATGAAGTTTTCGATTCGCAGTTCCCGCTATAAATTAACAAATTTTGTATGTTTTCTTGATCCATGGTGAAAGTTTATGAATTTCGCATTGGCCAAAAGTGATGATGTATTTTGAAAAACGATAATTTTTTACAAATTTTCGAATGTAACACCACCCTATTTCATTCCATCTTTGGATGAAGCTCAGAATGACGAGTTCAATGATATATTATAATATGGGTCTGAGATCACCCGTTTCGGACTTATACACGATCTTCTTGAAAAAATAATCAAATTTCAATGGCAAAATTCTGACTGTTATCTTCATATTAGATAAAAATTTTGTAATTCTGTGAAACAATTCGTAATGAAGAGTTTTGAAATAAACGAATATTATCGAAATTTTTATGTAATGTTATACTACTATTTCACTAGAAAACATTTTGGAAATGATTGAGCACAGGTTATTACAATTAAATTAGACCTACATTTGACTCTATACGAGACCAATGCGGGAATATTCAATTAATAAAATGTATTTGAACATTTTTTCTGATTGTCTGCCTTATCAATTCGGATGCATTCATTGCAATAAATGTCATTTCCTCATAAAAATCGTATATCTTTCATACTGTTCAACATTTTTCATTGAATTCTCAATGAATAAACACTGGACATAAGTAAATGATCGAAGAGAAAACCTAAACTCAAAGTGGAATGACATGCCAACGTGAGCTGATTTAGGCTGTGCACTCATAGATGGGATTTTTGTTCATGTTATATCAATAACTGTCAAACCCGATTATTTATTGTTGAATTGATGCAGAGAAACTCTTTCAGAATGCATATTTATTCTAAAGAAGAGAGATTTGACCTTTATGAGTGCTATTTATTAAAAAACAGAAATACTGTGCTGGCTTTGAGAGAATATCGTGACCGTTTTCCACAAAGTGTCGTACCAAAAAAAAAATATTTCAGAGAATAGAGAACGATATCCGAACAAAAGGTATTCTCAAACCGAATAAGAGAACTAGAGGAAATGTAGTTTTGACCGAAGATCGTGTATAAGTCCGAAACGGGTGATCCCAGACCCATGTTATTATAGATCATTGAACTCGTCTTTCTGAGTTCTATGCAAATATGGAATGAAATATAGGGTGTTCCATTTGAAAATCTCGAGATAATTATTGGTTTTCAAAATACGTCATCACTTTTGGCAAATTCAAAATTCCTAAATTTTCACCACAGAACATGATAATATAGAGACTTTTTCAATTCATAGCAGAAGTTGCGAATCGAAAACTTCATTCACAACGTTTCTATAGGGCTTTGAAATTAGACAATTTATTGAAGAAGATCGTGTATAAATCCGAAACGGGTGATATCAGACCCATGTTATAATATATCATTGAACTCGTCTTCTGAAGGACTATCTAAAAATATGATAAAATATAGGGTGTTCTATTTGCAAAAACGTATTTGTGATATGTCACAGACATATGGATCATCCTGTATGAATGACAGTATCTAAAAATTAAATTTCATGAGAAGTTATACAATTTTTATTCTGAACTTTTTTCTGTATATATAATAGTTTACCAGATAAGGGGGTGGCCCAAGTTATGTGGGATACCCTGTACGAAAACAATAGTATTCGCTGTAAGACTTATCGATATCACTTGTTACGAGGACTCCAATTTTTAATGTAAGGGTACGAGGACAAAAAAAGGACCTCGCATGAATAACTAATACACAGAGTCGTATTAGTAATAGTAAGTCAAGGAATGTCTAGAAAACACCAAGACCTAACTATACTGGGTAAATGAAAAATATTGATATTATTATAATTCACAAAGTAGCACAACAATAGTGACTTTTAGAGGGATCACATTTTTTCTCGCCAGTAATTAGATCATCAAGGAGTTCTGAAATGTTGACAATTGAAGATGCATGAATTGGCAAGAAACATTGCAATCAATAAGAGTATATTCCCGTCATTTCAGCCAGTGTGCCTTTCGGTTTTTAATAAATATGAAATAGTTATTTGTTATACAAGGCAGAAAAGTAGAGCAGATTGACTGCCGCGACTGATAGTTCATAGCCGTGCGTAGCGAAGCTAGGGATTCAGCCAAGGCAGTCAATCTACATTTACTGCCGTGTGAAACATATAATATTTTCTCCGAAAGTTATGACACCAATTTTGTGTTATTATTTATTGATAACTCCATCATTTTGTGTTCACCCAATGTCAGTGTCGATTTTGATTACCAATTTCATTCACATTTCTTGGAAAGTTGCATAGCAACAAACTTTTCCTGTCTGGGCAGAGAAAGTACACCTTTCCTGCCTGTCAAGTGTCAGGAAAAAGCCACTTTCCCTGCCGCTTGGAGAAAATAAAATAAATGTCGAGTGGTATAAGATTCGAGAAGAGTTATCATGTAGAAAATCCGAAATATCAGTGATGTTTTGATCTATACATAGTGAATCACGAGTACGAGATGGACTCTGACGGGGAAACGGGAACATGTCATATTCCCGTTTTTGTCATCGTAATGACATTTCATCATTCCAGTTTCGTAAAGGGCTCTGGAAATTACGTATTGAGAATATTCACCAATATACAGGGTGCTCTGCAAGGGTGTGGAATACCAAAGTTGCGATTTGTCTCATGGAACACTATGTATTTTACTCCTTTTCAGTTTGTTTCTGAAGAAGCTCGATCTATCACCCACTTGGAGTCTTGCGGGAATGATGAAATATAGGTTTTTCAACTTTAGAGAAATTTTTGGTGTTGAAACTATTCATTATTGGTCGAAATGGCTTGTATCTTCCTATCTTCACTTTTGATTTACTACATAATAAAATTTAATCAAAACAAATACAGGGTGTTGAAAGGGAATATTCTCATCAAATTTATTATGAACATAAAAAAATGGAAAATGGTACATATCAAGAAGAATTAAAATTCGCATTATCTATCTGATGAAAATATAAATTCTTTCTCGGTATACTCAACAGATAATAACTACTTTCCAGGCTATATGCCCCGATGAACATTGAATTATATCTACTGAACACAAACGAATTCTCAGTATATTTCTTAATATTTTCTTCATGTTCCTAATATGTCTGAGAATATTCCTTTTCAATACTTCCAAACCCAATCAAGGGGTTCAAACTTGAATGATGGAAATTTGTTTTGACATACCTCTAATCACAGAAACGTTATTGGGTTTTCTCAATTCTGAATTTCTTTCCACGACCTGTACGATGAATATCAATTCATCATACACTATAAACAAATACGGGGTGGTTCACAAATCTAAAATGTAAACCACCCTGCATTTGTTTGGTGGTTCAGGAATCTAAATTGCAAACCATCCTGCATTTGTATGGTAGTTCAGAAATCTAAATTATGAATCACTCTATATTTGCTTCAGTTAAATGTCAGTAGACAGTGAATAAAAAGTCAAGATGTGTGTCATATAAGCCGTTATGATCAATAATGAATAGTTTCGAGACAAAAAATTCCTGAACAATAAAAATATATATTTTTCACACCCCTATATCTCCGTCATCATGCCCGCTAAACCGCGAGTGTGCTATGTTGTGATAGATCGATGAAATCAACTCTTCAAGTAGAACCTCGAAATACAATAAAATACAGGATGTTCCGTGAAAAATCGAAACTTTGGTATGCCGAATATTTTCGAAACGTATATAGAATTCAGAGCCCGCTACGAAACTGATGGTGTACTGAAATTTCATAATATGTTCCCATTTAGTCAGAGTCCGCCATGTTGCTCGTGACTAACCCTGTATATAAAAATATTTCAAACACTGTAGCGTTGTCGCTTCTACTAGGAAGTAGTTGCCACTCAGAAATTTTAAATTGAAGACGTTGTATATTTTATCATTTTGAGAAACTCTATCACTTTGTTGTGAACTTCACCAGATATTTTCCTAATAGTTTGGCCGGTAATGACAGATTTTGTTCAACGTTTTTTCCAATGTATGCATCTTCCAATACCTACCTCCTTTTCCTATTCTCCCTAGGAAAGCACGATGTTCTTTGAACGTTATAGGGATTTCCTTTCGTGCGCTCCAAGCGATGAAAAAATGTACTAGACAGGTATCTAAGTGTGCTCGCATGCAGCGGCATTACCACTCAAATTCGAATTGGCATTGGATTTTGATGATTCTGAACGATTATTCAATGCTTGCAAATTGGTCTTCATTGAAATTTGAAAAAAATATCCCGCAGAAAAATAATTGCATACGCTGCCTTCGTGTAAGAAGTCCTGAAATTATCGAGTGAACATGTAACAAAGAAGGGGTATTGTTGAACAATTATTTAACGTATGCTTTTTCACAGACCTATTTTTAGTGTAACTTGTATCACGATCAACTACTTTGCATACAATCGTGGCGTGCACATGCGCTGTGAAAATTTTTTGCACATGCACTTTTTGTATTCACTAGGAAAAATCATTTAATGTATGCACACCACATAATTCAATTGCATTGAGTGAAAAAGCATACGTTGAATAATTGTTCCGGAATACCCCCTCTTTTTCACATGTTCACTTAATAATTTCAGGACTTGCTACACGAAGGCAGCTTATGCAAATGTTTTCTGCAAGATATTTTGTGTGTGTGACAGAAATAGAAGTTTCGATGTTGCGCCGTCACACCCATTGATCATATGGAAACTCCGAACTCAAATATCTTCGTGGTCATTTGAAATAACCCAATCAAACCTGGTATCGTAGAATCCGTTATAATAATCTCTAACCAATTATGAAATGAAATATAGGGTGTTTCGTTTGTGAATCGAAAGTTGAAGTCATTTCCTGGAAAACGAGAAGGTGAGAAGGTGAGAAAATGTGTAAAAGTGTCCTCTAGAGAACATATGCGATGTTCCGAATTCCAGAAATATAGCTAGAAAAACAAATGAGAAAATGGGAGTATACCATGTGTCTGTGTCACCCGGTATATCTGAACGTTTATCTTCGGTTCATGAGTAAGAAAACTAATGAGTCCTCCGTTTGGACATTCCGTAATAAATAGATGAAATTATTTATTAGACATCACATCATATTCCATCTTGATACTATAAGTTATGTGGTAGAGGAAAACTGAGCATTAGCTCTTGAAATATATAGACAATAACAAATTAATACTTCGAGCTACCTAGTACAAAACCACAAATTATAAAACGATTCCGCTAAACTACCGTATTACTGAAAACAACTGTCGGGATATTATGTATTTTACTGGATTCAGTGCCCTCGCTAGGAGTGTTGTGTATAGTTTCCGTCAGCCTCATTCAAATTTTGAATGGGAGCATTCCATTGGTGTTCATTATACACACAGTGTGTATCGATTGTCCTCGCATTAGGCCTAGATGGTGGATACTCTGTGTATATAGTTTTTTCGATGCGCTACCTATCGGTGTGTGACGGAACTGGGCGTCCGTTGAGGATCCGTCTTACGAGGACACATCAAATTTTCATGATATAGGTATAGAAGTGATCGGAATAAGCCGAATAAGGCGATAGCAAGGACAGATATCTGCGAGGACATTTTTTCGGTCCTCGCATGCCAAATTGTCCTCGCTACCTAGTATTTGAACTTGCTATTGTCCTCGTAAACCCCGTCTTACAAACACACACATACATACATACATACATACATACATACATACATACATACATACATACATACATACATACATACATACATACATACATACATACATACATACATACATACATACAAACATACATACATACATACATACATACATACATACATACATACATACATACATACATACATACATACATATACATACATACATACATACATACATACATACATACATACATACATACATACATACATACATACATACATACATACATACATACATACATACATACATACACAGTAAAAAAACGCTTCGAGTTAAATTCGCAGAGTATGTGTTTAGAGTTAAAATACTCTGTCAAACTCACTTTGACACTGCAATCAACTCTATATCTACACTTCTCGTAGATTATCTCTATTGAAACTAATTCTAGATTGAAATTTCACTAATTCCTGAAATTTTAATAAAATAGCAATTCAGATAACTCAAATTACAAACAATTGAAATTGAATTCATTCTATATAGTGTTAACTGACACTAGTGAACTAGAATGTCCTACACTTGTCGATTAAATTGACACTCTATAATTGTTCAATTCAATCTATATACGATGAAATATCAATCTATACAGTTTCAGATCGTTTAGTCTACTGAATAGTGAAATAAGTGATACAATGATCATGATATTTGCTTCAGGTAGCTTTTTCACTATACCCACGTAGTGAGAATTCTTTTAAAATTGAGTTATATCAACGTATTTCCGTATTCCTATAGCTCGCAGCTATTTTCCGTCTTTTCCGTTTCGAATTATTATTTCGAACTATTTATGAAACAGATAGGTCAACTAATGTTGGTCTAGTGACACTCGGGTCATTTTTCAAATATCGAACGATTAAAATATTATAAAGTCACACTATACTTCTCATCCGTCAACTCGCGCCATTGCATGCATCAGGTGGCGTTGCGGAGACTGGCCGAGATTTCGCCGCTGAACGTCTCTCGGAGGCATTTAAGTACTGTGCCATGTCAAAGAATAATTATTTCAACTTGGATGAAATCTTAACAGTAAGTATCGACTAGTTTACTCAACTAGTGTTTTATATCAATCTAAAATGATGAGTGGATGATAACTCCTTATTAGCACCTAAACACATAGTAGTGGCAATTTGAACAATGCAGGAGCCATTTGACATCCACGTAGAGTAATTAATTCAATCAATTTCCGGTGGATCCGACACTGTTTATAGTGTGAAATCTTCTCTGTGTACATTCCCAACTCTCAACCTTCGCGACCATGTAATATTCGGTTATTGAATTTCACTCTAAAGTGATGATATTGATACTAGCTTGGGTCTTGAGTGGAATGTTCACTTTCGAAATTGTTTGTTTCAACTCTATTTTTGTGTTTATTCAATATATTTAGAGAAATAAATAGAGTGAGTTTCAATATGCTTGCATTGGAAATTTTCACTAATTGAATTGAAAAAAATCACACTATAATATACTAAATTATAGAGTTAAATCATTTACTCTAGAGCTTAGTGGTCCTCCTGGAAACAGGTATAGTGTTGAATTTCACCCCATTTTTTTCACTGTGTACATTCATACATCATACTGGTGACTTGACCTAGTTGCTTAGCAGTGGCGATGCTACTTCCTACTCCAGTTCTTCTCCTCCTAATGTTTTGACGTTGAGAGAGCGTTTGAGTTTTATGTCCTCCCTTCTCCGTTTGTTGAGGTGGCTGCTCTTGGTTTTTTTTTTCAGTCGTAGGCTTCCTTGATTGCTTCCTCGAGTGTGAAGCCTTGTTAGAGGAAGCGAATGCACTATCTCACTGTCGTGCTGAGGCCCTTTCTCAGCGGATCGTCGATACCTCCAGACTTACCTGCCTTTTCCGGGTTTTTGCAGATGATTGTCTAGAGGAATAACTCTTGTCGGATGCTTGCTCTGCTACTGTTCCCTATTTCTTCTGCTCAACCCTTTTTGTCTACCGAGGTGAGCTCGGTGTTTGAGAGGTGCCAGGACGCTCTTCAACGTCCTGGGTTGCGGTGAAATCCCACAATCTGGTATCTCTTTCTATGTTATTTTTATTCATGTTGGTCTCACGAGGAGGGAGCTGGAATTCGACCACGCTAGAGCCCCCCAAGGAGTGGCAAGGCTGGTACTCGAGAAGCACCCATTGACAAGAGTCGCGTTACACCTCAGATTGGAGGGTTGCTCAGCAACACCTTATTGTTCTTTTGGTGGTGGACTTCAGCGAGCCTGTAGTTGCACAGTCTGCACTGCAGTACGTCCGGTTATCTATCACCTGCCGATGCTCCTGGTAGCCATTCAAGCTCCAGCCTGTTCATAATATATCTGAGTATATTTCCATTTGAATTCTTTCATATCCAATCAAGGGTTTGAAACTCGAATAATGGAAATTCGATTTTACAGACTTCTAATTACCGATTCGTGTTTGGGTTCCTTGATTCAGAAGTTTTTCCATATCCTTCATGATGAATATCAATTCATCGTAAAACTAAGTATTTTTGATGCGTAATGCCTGAAGAGGAAAATCTTCAAGGAATACTATAATGTCGAGAATGGTTTATTGCGTATAACCACTAACATAATAAAACATACTTCAGTGGCTGGTAGATAATTCCGGCCAACTCAATCCAATTTCCTTTCCTTCTCAGCCAACTTCCTCCAGAACAGATAAATCGATGATCTCTCCTCAAGTAGAATTATCATAGAGTAAAATAATTACCTCTTCATTCGGATTTCTGACTTCTGCAAGCGATTTATCTTTAGCAATACTGTAGTACGAACTACGAAGTGGTCATTGTGGTCATCTGTGTTTCTTACTTCTCTTGCCAAAACAGCTATACCACATCAGATGGTAGGTATACATTATTTATCTAATTCATTAATTACTTTTTGTTGAAGCACGCAAACACTTAGAGGATAATTTCAAACTTACACTGCTCATCTATCATTCATGAACGTCATACTATACATACAGCTTATCGAAAGAAATAATTCAATGTTTAATCTTGGCATTCACGGCAGCTATAATTATTCCAGAGCGGTACCACCTAAAACAGTATTAAATATACCGTTTGCTGAAATAACTCGTGTTCAGTGTTCGCACCAAACATGCGCCGGGGAAAATTTTTAATAATAATATCTTGCGTTATCGAGTTCAAACCAACACATTTTGTTAACGGTTCTTCCGGTTATTTCGCGAGGAATTCGAAAATAGAAGGCTAATTCTAACGCGTATGCGGGCCCATACAACGGCCTTTTAGATAAAGAAAAATAGTTGCAATTGTTAACATCAGCATAGCGAATATGCACAAAAATGAATATTGATAATGTTAGATAAAATATGTGTTTTTGTCAGCAGTAAAAACACAAGAGCTTCTTTTTATCGGATAAATTTCACTTCCTGACGAAAACATTTCCAATCAGTTTTTCGAGTGAAATTAGTAATCGAAAATTTTTTAGTAAGTAAGGAAATTTGTCACGTTGATTCCTTCTAATTAGAGATTTGTGGTCGGTGCCCAGAAACCATGGGAAGGTGTGATATGTTTGAAGGCAATATTCTCAACAGATACTCCATTACACTAAACGGAAATGTTTTCTGCAATCCATATTTCGAAGAAAACACGTCCACTTTGATATATGACAGCGGTCCCTGTTGGAAAATATCCTAAAATAGACCGACGTCTACTTGATAAGACAATATATTCTTTCAGAAGATAAATAATGAAACAAATCATTTCTTTCTCATTATTTTACATAAATACATATCACTGGAAATAGTCCCAGGAGGCAGTTCTTTGCTGTGTTTTTTAACTGTCGTGGCCAAAAAATTAAAAATAAAGTAATGAGGCTTTGCTCACACAGAAAAATGCTCTCTACTGAAACCATTTCACTGACGGTACTCCATATAAACTTGTTGTCACGAGAAGAAACTATGCTGTTGGAGGAGAGCTGTAATTCTATAATATTATTTCTATACTACCTGAGAATGTACTCTTCTAGGAAAGATACATATCTTACAATTATAGCAAAGAAGATTTCATCAATTTTTTTTTATAATAAATGTATATAGTTCTCTGCTCTTCCAACAGAGAAAATTTGCATCATAAATAGTTTCTTATAATATCTGTAATGTTCTTTGCTATACCAGTGAGGAAATTTAGCTGAAAGCGGAAGGCTCGGACTCCTGCTTAGTCGAATTTCGCGGAAATGAGTCATGGACAGTGGTAGGAGGGTTATGATCAAGTGCCAGTGTGGCCTAATGAGAAATTTTCAGAGATCAGAGAAGCAGTTGAGAATTGTCCGTCTGCTGATCACGTTCACGTCATATCTCCCAATTCGATAATTCCAAAGTTAGAAAGTGGATCGTTGATCACGTTTTGGCCAGAGAAAGAGTTGTTACAACCTAATTTTACTCAGATGTTCTGCCCAGTACAGGGTGCAATCACATTGAAGGTGTGAAGGAGTTATTATTCGGTTTATTGGCGGCTGTTGCATATACAGGGTGTTTCACAGGTAAAGGGAAATATTTCAGTGGTAAATAGGGGTCACCAAGGTGGTTCTGAAAATATCATATTTGATAGATCTTAGAGTTTTCATAACGGAAATACAGGGCGATTTATCGATTTCGAATAATTATTCATTCGTCTATAAGTATTGAACTACCCAGTATATTTTTCTAAAATTTGGTATGGAGCTTAAACTTGAGACGTTGAATGCATTCACTTATCGGGCGAAGTGAAAATCCAGGTTCGGCTTCAGGAAAAATTTACATTTATTCTAAATATTAAAATAACACACTGTATGTAATAATTGACAAAGTTCATCAGAGGAATCGTGAAGAGGAGGAAAAACTGAACTGGATTTGATGCTTTCTGTTTTCCCGCCACCAATTCTCATCGTAACAATCATAAACAGGAAGCTGAGAGTATGTCAATTTCAAAAGTATTAAAATCATGAAACCACTTTCAATTATGATCATTTGATATATTCTTGTTGAATGATCGTTCGAAAGAACTTACTTAGTCTCACAGTCTTTATAACAGAGATACAGGGTGAATTATCACTCGTCCATAAGTATTAATAAACTCTACCCATCGCAGTAATATTTTCTCAAATTTGGTATTGAGCTTACTTGGGACGATGGTTTCTTTGACCTATCAGGCAGAATGGAAATACAGGTTCAGCTTCAGGAAAAGTCTCATAGTCTTTATAACAGAGATACAGGGTGAATTATCGAATTATAATTCCGTCTGATAGGTTAATGAATCCATCGTCCCAAGTAAGCTACATACCATATTTGAGAAAATGTTAGTGGGTAGTTTTATACTTATGGACGACTGAATAATTATTCAAAACCGATAATTCCTCGGATAATTCACCCTGTATCTCCGTTATAAAAACTGTGAGACTTAGTAAGTTCTTTCGAGCGATTTTTTGACTAAAATATATCGAACTATCATAATTGACACTGGTTTCATATATAATTTCAATACTCTTCAAATTGACATACTTTCAGCTTTCTGTTTATGATTGTTACGATGAGAATTGGTGGCGGGAAAACAAAAAGCATCAAATCCAGTTCAGTTTTTCCTCCTCTTTACGATTCTTTTGATGAACTCTGTCAATTATTACATACAGTGTGTTATTTTGATATTTCGAATAAATGTGAATTTTTCCTGTAGCCGAACCTGGATTTTCTCTTCGCCCGATAGGTGAATGGATTCAACGTCCCAAGTTTAAGCTCCATACCAAATTATAGAAAAATATACTGGGTAGTTCAATACTTATAGACGAATGAATAATTATTCGAAATCGATAAATCGCCCTGTGTCTCCGTTATGAAAACTCTAAGACCTATCAAATATGGTATTTTCAGAACCACCTTGGTGACCCCTATCTACCATTGAAATATTTCCCTTTACCTGTGAAACACCCTGTATAGTGAAGACCGGCATTGTCGTGATTGAGTTGAAGTACCTACCTACCTACTACGACCTGCTCGAGTCAATGGAGAAGTTACGAGTTATTCTGTATCATTGACGATTCTTGATGGTTCGCGATTTGAACTTCATTTATTTTGTGAACTATTTGTGATTGACGGTCATATTGACTTACTATAGTATTTAAGGAAAAGGGCATTCATGTTGTTGATCTATCGGTATTTGTCTTTTGCCGAGATGGATGTTTGTAGATGAAAACAAACAAAATAAAGCCAAGCTAATCAATACACCTAGGATTACTATTATCACACTGGTAAACGGAACAGGAGTAATAATTGTATTTTATTTGAGGAACTAATACTATTTCATACCTTCCATCTTGTTTAGATTGATAATTCGAGTTTTGTATCCATGATGGGATCATCAAATTGGTTGAAGTGGTAATTGAAGGATTCATAAGTATTGTTAAAGAGCTAATAATAACATATAATATATCGAAGACTGGAACCTTTGGCACGATAATACACTACACTGTTTTACCACTAACCAAACCGATTTTTTAACGCCTCGACACGTGTTTCGCTAACTATGTTAGCATCTTCAGGAGAAGATTAAAACTAAATATCCTATTCTACTGTGCTGCTTATATACTAGGTATATGTTCACCCAACTGTGAAAAATACTAACCGTCAAGTTAATATTTGTCATGGTTGAGTTCACATGTTAATCTTAATTTACTAAACTATATAGAGGGCTATATGTGGAATAGGTCCATTATCCTTATTCATTACTCTATCACTATTCTTAAATATCTCTAAGCTTTCATATGCGTCTAGTTTTCTAATGTTATTAACTTGCTTAACTAATTTGAGGTTAGTAATATGTGTGTTATGTTCAATCACAATCATAACACACATATTACTAACCTCAAATTAGTTAAGCAAGTTAATAACATTAGAAAACTAGACGCATATGAAAGCTTAGAGATATTTAAGAATAGTGATAGAGTAATGAATAAGGATAATGGACCTATTCCATATAGCCCTCTATATAGTTTAGTAAATTAAGATTAACATGTGAACTCAACCATGACAAATATTAACTTGACGGTTAGTATTTTTCACAGTTGGGTGAACATATACCTAGTATATAAGCAGCACAGTAGAATAGGATATTTAGTTTTAATCTTCTCCTGAAGATGCTAACATAGTTAGCGAAACACGTGTCGAGGCGTTAAAAAATCGGTTTGGTTAGTGGTAAAACAGTGTAGTATAACATACAAGGTGAACAATCACGCCTTTTCAGATTTAAGTTCGTTTTAAATAAATGTATCGATATCTTCCATTCAATCTATTTATTTTCCATTCTGTTTTTCTTCGTCATTAAAATCATCAACTCCTCAATGTATAATCTCAAACTGAAATATACCATCAAGGTGTTTCATTAGCGAGTGGAAATCAATTCTGTCACATTACCAACATATTAGCAGGAAATATATTTGAAAGTGAAGTGAAGTGTTGAAGGAGAACTGTAATTCTATAAAATCATTTCTACTACCCTGAAAATGAACTCTTCTAGGATGGATAGATATATCTTACTATTGTAGCAAAGAAGTTTTCATCAATATCCATTTTATAATTACTGTACTAAATGATATACGAAGTCATCTCCACGACATTTTATGTGATTGACACATCAAAAATTGGTACATGTTTCTGACATATACAATATGTCCATCATCAACCTCATATTGAAATTACATAATTGTCCTGAAATTAAAATAGTTATTAGTACAATTGACAAGAGTTATGAGAATAAGAGTGCTAACATGGGGATAAAAGAGGTTATGTCACCAACTTTCTCATTATAAAATAAATATAATTATTAGGTGAAGGGTTTCAATGTGAAAAATTAAAATGGGGGAACCCAACAAACCCCCGGAAAACTATCATATGATTTGTGGTGGGAACCAACAAATGGCACACATGGATGCGACATTGAAAATAATAACGTGTCCATCTTGCCTTGTACCAGCACATGATGAATATCACCTGACCTAGGCGGAAAGAACCACGGCATGTGTCACACGTCACAAGTCAATAAGGAAGATAAGTGGTGCGAGACAACATGGTAGTGACTGTCTACCTAGCGGAGATGAGCCATTGATGTACTGGAAAAAGGAAGAGAAGAAGATATTTGTAGGTTATGATAATGAGGTTATGTTTATAGAACTCAAAATTCAGTGGAAAATTCGAAGACCAAGGAAGGAGAAAATTCAACTGATATTTCTGATTATTTTGTGGAATGTAATGAAATGATTTTCAATTGTTTATGTTCGGTGCATGGTTCATCCAATGGATATAGCACTTCGCTCTATATGTACACCAGCGACAAATTGTTCGAGTTCGAAAAATATCTACGATCGACTTTCAGTCAAGAAATGTTAAACTCCTTAGCTCATTTGTGCATGGGGTCAGAACTAATTAAAAAAATTTCATACGATGATATCAATGATGATTTTGTGAATTCAAAATCTCGAAAAAAGGTAATGATATATGACTTTCATAACTTGATTCATTTCATTGACATCATCAACTGGACTCAATGGAGATACTGTTCGTATTGTTCTCAAACTATAAGTGCAATAAGTAACATTTAACAACTTCTACTGAATGAACATTCTTTTGTGTTAGCTGTGTTCATATATACATATTTCTAAGCCTTATGATTAGAACATGATTGAAGGTCAGAATGATATACCACTGTAGGTAATCTTCACTAAATCTTTGGTTGTGAATATAATTTAGAATCTGGCACAACGAAACCCTAGTTCAAAATCATGCAAGCTAATAACGAGAAAAAACTCATGTATCTAATGAAGACGATGAAGCACAATTCATAAAGTTACAATATTATTGACGGAATAAATGTAATGATACGATTGCGAACTAGGGTATTGAATTTGAAAGGTCAGTAGGGGCGGCAAAAATTAAACAGCCTACTGGCGGCACATTTGTAAATCCGCCACTGACCAAAGTTTTGAAGAGCAAACGTTATCAATGTTTTGAGTCGATCGACTTTATTTTGACGGAGAGTATATATTCTTCAGTCGCCAATAATAGCAATCAAAGCATGCACGGAAAAACAAGTTTTGTTGCACCAACAAAATAATTTTGGTCATTTTCTTTTAGTTAAATTAATCACAATTTTGCGAAATCGACAAAATATATGTTCATTCTAAATAAGCCACCTAGTCAAAGAGACAAAATGATTTGATTGAAATATTTGCTTACTTGAACGAAAGTTTCATTTCATTCAACAACATTTATAGTTGACGTAAAACAAATTTTGTTGATTCAACTACTTTCTCAGTTTTCAATCAATCATATGCATTTTGTCTCTTCGAC
Organism: Phaedon cochleariae; assembly: GCA_918026855.4. NCBI lineage: Eukaryota > Metazoa > Arthropoda > Insecta > Coleoptera > Chrysomelidae > Phaedon > Phaedon cochleariae. The sequence goes on along the minus strand of OU896711.1, from coordinate 24,336,759 downwards.
AAAATTAAATCAATTTTGACAAAGATTTAACTGGATACAAAATCATATTTTGTTGAGTCAACAACCATTTCATTGTGCAACCAATCAAAGGTTTTTTTCTATTCGACAAAATTGAATTGACTATGACAACATTATATTTTGTTGATTCAACACATCACTATCAAGAAATATGTTGTTTTCTCAAAGTCTCAAACAAATAACTTTCCTTCCTACGCTTGCCTCGATCGGGGTGTACATATACCTACCTAAAACATCCATTTATATAATAATATTAGGCTGTCCTAGGATTTCTTATGACGCTTATACAAGCTAATGGTCTTGAATCGATCGAGGAAATTGATCTCTAATTTCTCTTAGTATTGAAATTCAATCATCGAATTTTTTTCATTATTCAGCAAAATATTTTGTCAATTCAAAATACAATTTGCTTGATCGAAGAATATATATTGTTATTTTAACATATTCACTCTCTGAAGAACTGAAAATTTCGTCACTTGAATGAAATGATATAATCATTTCAATCAACTGAATCGTTCATAAGAGCAGATAATGTATTATAGGAACAAAATTGTCTTCGTTTATTCAACCAATTCCTGCTGTTAATTTGAATCATTAATGAAAAAAAATCAAATTAAGTTTGAATTGAAAACTGATAAAAAACATTTGTTGCGGTGACAAAATATTTTGTCGTGAATATATGACACTCAGATTTTGTTGAATTTACAAAAATTTTGTAGTTTCAAACAACAATTTTTTTCTGTGTGGCAACCTGTGACTGTTGCATACCTTGTACTCGAGATTCACTAACTCAAACTGAAATCAATGTTGTTTCTAATCAACAGTCTGCGCTCGATATAATCTTCTTTCTTCAAACTGGTACCGATAAATTAAAAACTAGCTGTGTTAAATTTCGCAAAACGAGTAAAAATTTCTAATTTACCCATAAACCATAATGTGTATAATGATGGTGGCCTAGAAATTTCTACAATTATTGAGGTTTATAGTTCAAAAGTAACGCTTGATTCATACGAAAAAAAAAAAGATATTATATTTGAAGGCGAATATGCAATTGATTCATAGGAATCATTGGCGTACCATTATCATTTGATCAGGTAATTAATTACATAGGGCATAATAATTTTCCGTGCACTCATATCAGGCCGAAATATATATATCGACATGATTCATCGTGAAATTCAGAAAAAAAATTGAAATAAAACACATTATTGATGTGGTGAAAACTCTAATAAAGACCGATTGGTATTTACGAAAATCTGATTATTCATAAGAACTTCGACTTCCTGATGTATCTTGGACTGAACTTTTTATGTCCTTTATATAATTACATTTTTCATCGTAGCATCACTCAACATCCAGTATAATGGTGGAATGATAAATGTTGCAATGATAGCCAAAATAATCTAGATTCATCGATGATAAAAAGAATACCATCAGGAATGATCACGAATGATCGACACCTTGAGAGGTTTCTGCTACTTCATATTATGGGAATACAAATTCTAATATGAGCGTTATAGCATCAAAAACTTCCTTGTGGAATATTATAATATCGATTATTATTATACAATGCTCAAATTCAATATGGCAATACATTTTTTTTTTCATAAGAAATTAAATAGTTGAAAAGTTCCATTTGACCCAATTATCGACATGGAAAAATTTGTGTCGTACCTATAATATCGACACATGTGAGTACGTATAATATACTGAAACTTGATAACATGGTTTTGAAGTAAATACTCAGGTATGTTATATGCAGTTTACATAATTCAATAATAATGAACTAATGAAACAAACTAATAATCCCGGTGGCGTAGCAATAACAACATATTTACTAGTATAGTATAGTATATGTACTTTGTGGTATATATTCATACCAATTGGCCATCAACCTCACGAGAGGTCCTTCAGCCCGCATGTATTTTCATTGTAGGCTTTGTTATTAACTCTATACGCCACCATAGGGGGGACACTGTTTATTGGAACGCAACAGGGAACCGTGCTGAATCATTTCAGGCACAACATATTCATTGAACTACAGAACAGAAAAAACAAAACAGTCAAATATGGGCAAGAGTAGGTGTACTCAACTACTGAATCAGAAATCTCCGGCAAACAGAGTAGAGTCCGCGTTGATTTTTTTTGGTTCCGTAATTTTCTAATCATCCCAAAGAATGTTATCCCTTCATGTTCTGGTGCTCTCTCATTCCTTCAGTCCTCCATTATTGATTTTTTCAACTTACAACTCTTCCTTTTCATACTTTTCTCCTTCCGCTTCTGTTTGCTCTTATAATTTTTCTCTATTTGGGTTCAGTCCAATACTGTTATCTTTAGGCGCTGGTAATATTATATTCCTTTCGAAAAAGTACTCTACCATTGATCGACTTACTTGTTACCAAACATCGACACACAAAATACATCAAGTCTACCTTAATAAAGCGGAAAAGTGGGTGTCGATAACTGTTACAGCTTCAACTTATTATAATTTCTTACGAATTCTTTAAAAAGAACAAGACTAATTCCCTTCTGTGCCAGAATATTCATAGGGAAAGAAAAAGCTGTATGTCGATATATGATACAAAGTTTGAACTTTCAATACAGTGGACAGTGCAAAATAATAAATATATACTCATTTTATGCCGAATTATTGTGAAAAAACACAAATTTAAGCTTTCATTCATATGTTAACAACTACATGAAGTAACAAAAAATTTTCAAACTAAAACTAAGCTATGCCATAATCTTCACTTGACTCTTAATTAGCAGTTTGGGAAACGATTTGTACCACTGTTTGGGCTTATAATGGCTGATAACTCGAAGGACCATTGGCTCAAATATATTTGCAACTGCCTCATAAAACAAGGCTGATAGAAGTTTTCAATTCTTTAATCATACAAAGTTGAATACATATCGATAATTCAAAAAACTCACGTTATCCCAACAACCGTCCCTAAACTAGAAAATATTAAAAGTTTCTCAACATTTTCCTTCCGTAAAATAAAATATCATAATATTTATTATGTTTTCATCCTTCAGTCTCTCGAATATCTAACTTGCATATTTTCACAACTGGGTTTTTATATGTTTTACTCTGGATAGGTTTACGTTGTTAGCCCAATAGGCCATGAATTTCACGAGGCCTTGTTGTCTGCTAGGTAGATATCTCCAATTCCAATGTCCTGTTCATTATTTTCATATCATTTTGTCCGTTTTCTCAGTTCTGGAAGGTATTATCTGACCCATCGTTCCCAAAACATATTGGTCAGGAATTGTGCGATTCTCCACTGTCGTTTCAGGCAAATCTCACAAGAAAGTGATTAGGGGTCAGACATTCCATATCATCAGGATCAATGGATAAATGGGTTAGGGGTCTGGAATTGAACAAGCTCAACACCTCTCATTTTGAGGCCCTCTCCTTCAGAACTGCTGAGAGTGATGTTTTTATCGATCTTATCAACCTTTCCCAACATCCGACCATGTGAGGTGATAGTGCAGGCAATAATTTCAAGGTAATATTCCTATTAGTCATTTCATCGTTTCCATCTCATTTTGATCTCAATCCTCAACTGATTTTCTGAGTCTTCCTCAGCTGCTTTCAGATTACTTATATCATCCGACTCAATATATATTGGGTTTCCTTTTCTTGCTATGAATATGCGAATTGCCATGACAGCAGAATTAGTATCAAGAGTAAAAGCGATTTCTATGTGAACTGCTCTAATTGTCATGCAGGTGAATATCACTCCGTATCGTTTTTCTCTTCGTCTGCCAACTGTTACTCCAAGTGGCCCAAAGGAGTCCATTCCTGTATGACTGAAGGGGTGTGAAAATGCAGCCAACCTGGTTTCAAGAAGAACTCCCATGATTGGTATTATCTAGTGTTACTCTTCGTCTCTTACATAACAAACAATTTCTCGATACTCATCTAACTATGGCTCGAACATTTATAATCCAATAGGTCTGTTTCAATTCATTTGTAACGTAATATTGTCCTTGATGTCCACATTTCTCATGGAAATATCTCACCAATAATTTGGTGACTCGATGATCAGGACTCAAAATTATAGGATATATATTTCCTTCAGGAACAAATGAGCCTAATTTCATTCGGGACTTCATCCTGATCCTTCTATTTTCGACTATGAATAAAGAACATTGATACAATTGACCCTCATTCTACTTCTTCAGAAATACAATTCCTCTGGACTTCTCTCCACCTCAACTCTTCGGCTTGTTTTATGTGTCTGGTTCTGATGGTAGATCTCAAAAACCTACCTGTGGTACCCCTCAATCTGAGCCAATTCCATGGCACAGCGATTTATTTGCTGCCATTATTCCAGACATCCAAACGTCCCGCGACTCTAACTGATCTAAGTTAGTAGCAGAACGTCACTATTCCCAAGAACATTTTGCCCCTTTCTAAAGATATTATCCGGTGGAACAGTGTGTACACGGTAGTCTTTGGTCAGACTGATGATATACCCTTTCAAATGAACTGGAGTTATCTGCCGACTTTGTTCTGAATTTCTGACCTCTTCAATTGGTATGGAAGATTGAGAAACGACAGATTTCCTTGCGAGGAAGGGTGCCGGAAGTTGGTTAATCGGACCAGAACCTCCCATTGACATCTCATCAAACACGACAAGCGAAGAGATTCAAACTCAAGGGCGGTCATGAAGGGGGGGGGGCATGGGGGCTATGTCTTCCCCTCCAACGTCAGTGGCAATTAATGACCTAGTAACACAGAATACTATTGTGACATCATAAATAGACTGAATCGAAATATTTCGAATCATTTATTCCGTAAATGAACTAAAAGTATCTGAATATATTCAACAACAGAGATCGAAATATACCAAATGCAATAATAATACCTAATTGATCCTAATATCTGCCTCCGAGTCTGCCTCTTTATAACTTTGACTACATCACTGCCTCGTATCCCGCGCGAATTTCGACACCTGCGACAAACGCAACAATGCAGAAACAAATTTCGATTCATTGATTAAAGAAATCATGCCATGTCTAGAAAATTTGAACGTAGATTTCCGAATTCCTAGATTGAACAAATTCATGGAAAATCGCCCTATTCCAGAGATTCATTCCCCCGCAGGATACTTTCGCATTACAATATGTTTTCCTTTACTGGAATGTATTATTTTTGATGTTGAGAGCCGATTCAAACAAGAAACCATTGAGTTATTCAATCTGGAAATATGTATTCCTGCTTCATCAATCCATTCAAATGAAGATGCGATGCATTCTGCCGTTGAAGTTTTGATTGCCAAATATGGATCTCTATTTAAGACATCTGATAGAGACATGATGAAGTCAACTTTCATTGCTGAACTACATCTTTGGAAAATGAAATGGAAACAAAGTAAAGAAATAGAAATTCCGAGTGATGGACTGAATTCTTCCGAACAATGCGTTGGAACTTTGTTTTCAATCATATGTGTATTTTTGATAATACTGTGTACCCTTCCAGTGAGTGTAGCATCTGCAGAGAGGAGTTTTTCAGTACTGAGGAGACTCAAGAGTTGGCTGAACGGCTAAGTGGCCTCGCACTAATGAATGTCTACAAGCACATTGTTTTAAACGAAGAAAATATAATAGAACGCTTTTCTAAAATGAATGTCAGTATTTTGTTCATCAACCAATTCGAATAACAGCAATTATATAAAATATTCCATACTGCGTTTTGTATATGTATATTTTCTCTAAAATCTTCTGGCAGAATCAACCAGGACTCCTTATTAATTTATGCATCATTCGAAGAATGTCACGATACAAAATGTTAGACTACCAACAGGAATGACCGATTGATCGACGCTCTCTAACAGGCCTTTACAGATCATTTTCGTCTGAAATTATGTCTTTAGGCATGGGCAGTTGGATAATCCGGCGTGCCATATCTTCTTGAATATGATTGAACAGCAGAGCATCTACTTAGTATTTCCACTTTTGCCCTCGGACCTGATAGTTCATCCTCCAAAGCAGCCAATCACCAATAAGATGGATCGGCTTGATGAAAAATAAATTGGTGTGAGCTACAATAGACCTTTAAGGGTCACAGTGAAGGCCAAATGAATCCACTGACTCCAAACCTAACCTAACTTAGCAGCAGTCAGATATCGATATATTATGTCACCTGTAGACAACTTATATAAATCTAACGTCCAGCAACCACGCATGAAACAATATGATACGATTATTGTGCCTAACTTATGAATATAACTGCTGACTGAAACACCGAAGCAGATAAAAAAATTTTGACTGTCATAATGCATTTGTTCATAAAAAAATCCTTTCTGACAAACATACAAATTGACAAAAGAATTTCAGTAGTATAGGTATATTGTATATATTCATTGCAGGATGCCCTGATCTTTCAATAATTTTCACATATATTTCTTGCTACACTCTGTTTATCAATTGTCAGAGTGTTGTCAGGATAAAAGCCCTCCAGATTCATGAAGGAATTGAAATTCATCTGGTGCCACTATTAGAAGCATAGAAATTAAAAATGTTTCTGGCCCCAGACAAAACTTCTTCTAAAAACTGAATATGCAAATACCAATTCACGAGCAGAATATTGCGAGGATTATTCGAAAGATGTTCTATTTTGATTATGGTTTATCAGCACAGGAAGACGCATTTTTATCCTGATTTCAAAGTGATCAATTGAAGTTCGGCAGCTAATCTATGGTAAATATTTTTGATATTTTACTACCTATGCAATATCCGAGGTGCTATGCACTTTTGACTTTTGCTTTGCTCAAAACTATTCTGTAGATTAACTTCTAAAACAGAAAAATTCGAACTTGTCTCAGGGTTCTTTCCCTGACTGAAGAAGACGAACCGAAGTCGAAACAAGCCACAAACTTAACAGGTTTTCGAACCAAAGAATACTTTTGCTTCTTTGGATTCTCAGACTTTCGCATTTGAACAAAAGGAACAAACGCGCCACAAAATTCGTGGAGATTTGCGAAGTTCCAAAAGTTCTTTTGCTTTTGTCGAATGAATCCGAAGCAGTAAACTCGGATCCGGGTTTCACCTTAACGCAATGATTTTTAGTATGCAATGTGTGAGCTTTCGACCTTCCGGGTCTCATCAGTTAGGCGAAGAAGCCTAAGAGCTAATTTGATTATTATATCCTTTGAAGTTATAACTAAATCAAGTAAGGTCCAGCTGGCTCCGTTTATTTGTGGGATATTGAGAGCAAACCTGGCAACGGGTAACATTCCGGTTGCATGGAAGAGAGCGAGGATCGTCTTCATCCCAAAGCCTGGAAGAGATTACTCTCAGGCTAAGGCGTTCAGGCCGATAACACTATCATCATTCATGTTGAAGGTGATGGAGAAGTTAATTGAAATGCATATCAGGAGAAACTTTCTCATTGAGGCCACTACATAAAACCAGCATGCATATCAATCGGGAAAATCCTGTGAAACGGCACTTCATCAACTGGTGGGGAAAATTGAGGCCGCAATAAGCAACAAGAGCATAGCTCTTGCGGCTTTCCTGGATATTGAAGGGGCATTTGACCACACACCCTTCATACCCATGGTAGCACCGTTTGTGGGGCGTGGCGTGGAAGACACTACATGTCGGTGGATAAAAAACATGCTACACAACAAAACAACGGAATCCTCATTGCTTGGTGAAACCATGGAGGTGACGATTTCTAGGGGTTGCCCACAGGGAGGAGTTCTTTCTCCCCTGCTGTGGGATCTGGTTATTGGCGAACTCCTGAAAAAACTGAACAATTTAGTAATTTACTCACAAGGGTATGCAGATGATGTCGTCATTCTGGTAGAGGGGCAGCATCCTGAAATTATTTCTGTCTTGATGCAGCGAGCCCTGAAGATAGTAGAGGGCTGGTGCAGGAAGGCAGACCTCAGGGTCAACCCTAGTAAAATTGCACTTGTGGCCTTCACGAAAAAGAAGGAACTGGACGAACTCAAAGTTCCCAGACTTTTTGACACGCAGCTAAGTATGACACAGGAGGTTAAATATCTTGGAGTTACCCTAAATGCTAGACTAACCTGGAATACTCAACTGCGAAAGACTGTCAGCAAAGGCAAAATGGCACTAATGGCTGCTCGGAGAGCGATTGGTAACACATTGGGACTGAAACCAGGCATGGTACATTGGCTATATACTGCTATGGTGAGACCAATGATTGTATATGGATCGCTTGTCTGGTGGCCTGAGACTGAACAGAGATCAGCTTTAATGGAGCTTTCAAAACTCCAGAGATTAGCTTGTCTCTGCATCATAGGTGCAATGCGCAGCACTCCTACCGCTGCTATGGAAACCATACTCAATATTCCACCTCTTGAAACCTTCATCCTGGCGGAAGCGAGGATGGGGGCACACAGACTGGAGTGTAGTGGTAACTGGCATGCTCGGGGTGACTCCCTGGGACATACAAAAATAATCAGCCTAGTTTCAAGCCCACTAATGGAAATGGAAAGTGACAAAATGCTGCCTAGAAATAACCATTACAGACCCTTCAACACTCAGCTCTACTGGGATAAAATGGTCTTGACTAACTGCCAGGAAGGCACGTTAGTGTGGTACACTGACGGTTCTAAGACTGATGAGGGCACGGGAGCCGGAATATATGGAGATAGACCCAGAACCAGGATGTGTGCTACCTTGGGGAGGTATGCTTCAGTATTCCAGGCAGAGGTGTATGCAGGCATGCCTGAGAGAGAATATTGTAAGAGGATGCAGAGGTTAACAAATCCTCATATGCTCAGATAGTCAGGTGACCATTTTCTTCAACATGCAATAAAATCAGATCAAAACTGGTCTGGGATTGCCTTCAAAGCCTGCTAACCCTGGCAAACCACATAAAAGGTAACTCTTCAATGGTTGCCAGGGCATAAGGGAATTGAAGGCAATGAAGCAGCTGAAGCTCTTACCAGGCAAGGGTCTGCGGCGTTGTTTATGGGACCGAAACCTGTGTTCGGTATCCCTAAAACGTCAATACGCGACTGGCTGGCAAGGTGGATGCAAGAAAGACATCAGGCATACTGGAACAATGTCCCAGGACAAAGACATAGTAAACTGATGGTTGGAACACTGTCCAAAACAGTGACTAGCGACATTCTGAGCCTAAACAGAAGTCAGATCAAACAAGTGACGGGACTAATAACCGGTCACTGCCCCTTGAGGAAACAAATGCATAAAATGGGCGAAGCACTAGCGCGTTGGAGATACAACCTTCTGGGAGCAGTAAATTCTCAAGAGGCCTTTCCAAAGAATGATTTGGTGAAGAGGGTGCTAAACCTCATCAAGGTAGCGAACCTGTTCACCTAAGTCAACAGCATGATCAGGAATACAATAGGCCCAAAGGCCGCAGTGTTTTGGGCTTCGAACCCTGACTGGTCATTCTGCTATTAATCAACCAATCAATCAAGTATAAAATAGTTACGCTCGTATATTGAAAATGTTTTTGTTTGGCAACCATTCGAGTTGATGTCCTTAACAATAAAGTGTACCTACTTATCGTATTTGAAATTTTAATTCTAATGACTGAACTGCAGATACTAATGGAGATCAAGCAACAATTTTATACATTAATTTCGAATTTAAAAGCCATTTTTTTGGATGCGAACTTTGTAAACACCAGTTTATTTTTTATGGATAACATAATTTGTAAATTGCGTTTTCTACTTCCTACGATGAAAGTCAATCAGTATAATTCATTTCCTTAGTTCCCAATAACATGGAATAGTTATTATCATTATGAGCGAGTAAAGTGAAGGATATCGTGCTGATGATGCGCGGTATAGACGAACATTGAATTGACCCTTACCTCAGTCAACATTGAAATAGTGAGGAAAGCTCAGAGATCTCTCTCTTCTGACGCATCCGCAAAATTTAGGTTTTTTATCATCGACATTATTTCAAAAATTCGTTGGATTACCACTTTTTTTCATACGGAGACGTTCTGGATAATGGGTGCTTATGGCATATCATAAGGCATTCATATACGTATTAATAATCAATACGGATAATCTCTATCTGTTTCCATAGCGAAACATGAAGCCGATTTTTGAAGACAAATGACTATCCATAAGGAAAAGTGAGATACGATCAGATACATACTGCTTTGATTGAAAGGCTAGTAAACGTCATTGTCCACCGAAACGCATGTCTTTGATGACTACTATAATAGCGCATGGCGCATGCGTATCATGCCACCAAATCCTTATGGATATTCATTTGTTTCATATTTTTGGCTTCATCCTGGAACCCGTTATGATCCGTATTGTTTATTAATACGTATATGAAGGCATTACGTTTCTAATCTAGGCTGTCAAGGATGCTTTTTGTTCTCTTGTTACGCATTGGATGCTATAATTATATATGTTTTTCTACAAGTTGATGCGCATCCGTCAAAATTCATCACGTTATTCATTTTGGCCAATATGAGAACGTTTAATCGGCGTTGCTCTCATCATCATTCTACATAGATGAACACACACCTACACTTTGTATTTAGAGGGATATTTTGCTGATCTTTCCGACTATTGGAAGAGAAATTTTGCTGATTTCCAACATCGTAGAGAATCCACAAATTTACGAGAACATGTATCATCCAGTTCTCCTATGCCATTCATGGAAGTGTCTGTTTGTAGCTGCATAGCAGTTCTAAAAAAAAAATTTTCTAAAATTGTTCTATCCGTCATTCGGTTGCCCCTTTACGAGCAACACTCAGAAGTCTTCGAGAGTCTTGTGCATGCGAGCAAGGAATGACGGGGGCCTTACCTATTAACGTGTGATCCCAAACGCGCTCTTGATGGGCCATCAGAAAAATGTCTGCAGTCGCTGGGAATTGAACCCACGACCGGCAAGCGAATGCAGATTAGAATATCGACACTCTGTCCGCACGGCTACCTGTCTACCTGGCCCAGTTGGATTGCATATTTCGTGAGAATGTTGGATTTTTGGCATATCCGAAGACTTGATGGTTACGATAGTTGTATATACAGGCTGATTTTAAAATAAGTGCATATATTTTAAACACTAAGAAAGCTCGAGGTATACTACCGAATAGCACTATTAAAAATATTATTAGGATCAAAATAGATTTGGGGCAAAATACCCTTTTTCCACCCAGATTTCTACTTCTGTCACAACTATCGTTTGCGATCCGCAGTCGACCGTGATGAACGAAGCGACGTTGCCACTCTACATGAAAATTAGGAGATATTAAATAAAATTTATAATCGAGAAAATGTACATGGGGAAGAAGTTAACCCTGGTCTTGAATTTCAGAAGGATAATACAAAAACTTCAAAATGGACTCACCCAAGATTTCTACTCATAAGCTCGATAAGCGTATAACTTAACACCTCACGGTTGGAAGTTATTTTACTGAAAAATCCTTTAGACCCTTCCTTCCACCTCCTTGCATCGCTACAATTTCGTGGTCTTCGAGGAGTCTCATGGGCCCCGCACAATAACGACCCGACATAAGAACCATATCATTCAGCTCAATGTTTGAGAAATGCATCGTCACATTCCAAGCAAATTGTCAGAAACAAAACTTTACATTCAGTGTTGTTCCTGTGGGTCTGATTTTTTCGTAATAGATTTTCTTGGAAAAAGGTACCTAACAGATTTGTATCAAAAGGTAATAGATCCTAAAAATCTGACATTTGACATTCTGAATGTCATTCTCGTAAAACCATATCGCACAAATTAGACAGTTTTGGCAGGAATGAGGCAGGTCACACAGAACTTATGACATAAATATAGAACATAGACCCATAGAGCAGAACATATAATTATCCGCTGAACACAGAAATAGATTTTTTAGTAACAAAACATCATATTTTGGTGCTAACAGTAACAAAACATCATATTTTGGTGCTAACACCCAATAGTAATAGATTCATGACAAATCGTAATATTGTAACAATCTCCGTGGAATAGTAATAGATCTATTACAAAAGTAATGACAAGGACCACACTGTTTACATTTACTAGTATCACGTTTTGACGTTTTCCAAAATAACATACATTCTCAGAACAACAAACTGTCAAGAAAGGATCTTTGTTTTGATTGTTCTCATGGTGTGCTAGCAGCAAGAATTCAGATGACCATGAATTACTGATAGACGACTTTTACGGACCAATCAGAAACAGCAAAGTAGTGCCTGCGTGGTTGCGATTCATCCTGATTGGGCACAGGTGATTGAGATTAATGTATTAGTGAGGAAGGATCATATCTTTAAATGAAACTACCATTTTCATAAAAAACTAATTTGGAAAAAACATCTATTAGTTTAATTCAATGAAATGATACTTCCTCACTATATACTAATCTCACAAATCCAATCAGCTGTGTCCAATCAGGATGAATCGCAACCACGCAGGCGCTACTTTGCTGTTTCTGATTGGTCCGTAGAAATCGCCTATTAGTAATTCATGATCATCTGAATTCTTGCGTCCGAAACGGTCAGAAGCATGCGCAGTTTCACAGAACTGTATGATTTTTTTGGGTTCTGTGGACTTGTGCATGCTTCTGACGGTTTCGGATTGTTTATTTTCTGAACGCGAACAATCCTAGTTAGTACTGTCAAAGGTCACAGCAAAGAGGAAATCTATGGTCACAGATACTACTGTTCTGAGAAATGATGTTGACAGATCATATGATACTAGTTTTGTTTGTGTGGTTGCTGGTTTGAAAAATAATTGTTAACGTAAAATAAAAAATAAAATAATTGGATGTTGTGTCTTGTGTCATGATAATCGTGATATGGTAGTGGTCGTGATTTTCAATGTGAGATTGCCAGGAAGGATATGTCGTCGTCAAGTCGTTTTCGATGGTTTAAGTGCGAATATGAACCAACAAGAACACAGGACGATATTAGTCTGGAATGGACTCGATATTAGTATTTGTTTGCTCTCGGGAGTTTTGCTGTTCGAGCAGGTATGAGAAAATCTACTAGGTGAGTCGATTTTCAACTTTGTGTATGTTGTGTACCTATTTATTATCACCCCACAGTTCTCTCAGTAAACTTTAAAAAATAAGGCTCCTGTACATATTACATTCACCTCTATTAGTTTCCATAACCTATTTCAATTCATGTTCATTCTGTGACAAATTTTTATCAGGATATTCGTCTCTGAAACAATCTGGCATCACTGTCTTGTTTTGACTTTAGTGAATGACGAATTGTGGATTCCCTAGGATTCCGCAGATTTCACTTGCTTCCCAGTGGCGTACTCAAATTTCGAAGCATTTTATGTTCAATTTTCAAAATGAAATTTCTCGTTAATGTGAAGACTTAGGAAAAATCAAATATTTTAGTAATTTTTGTTAGACTCTCTCATATATATGTCTTGAATATATGCACTCATTTTAAAATCAGCCTGTATAGTGAAGCGGCATAGCAGACAAATTCATAACAATTGTGCATTTTGTGATACAAGCATGCAATTCTCATCGTTGTTCTTCACTGCCGGAGATGATTAATGCCGAAATTCGCCAGGGGATAAGTTGCTAATACAGTGACGAAACCAGAAGCTCTATTTTATCCTAATGACCACTTTCGGCGATGTATCCAAAGAATAATTCTTTCAACATTTCAAGATGAATATTTGAGCTTCCGCTTTCGACGCAGCAAATATAATTATGAGTGTTTAAATTTTTTTGGTTGTCTTGTAACGGCTATGCAATTTAGTGTAAGAATATTGTATATATGCAGTATGCAGATCAGTAATCTCCAAAGTGATGGAAAAAGCCATCAATATTGAGCTTATCAAATATCTGGAGAGCTCAGGAATCATCAATGATAGACAATACGGCTTTCGCCACCGAAGATCTACTGGCCTACGTCACCCATTTATGGCAATCTTCAATAGAAAAACACGGGGAGTCACTAGCTGTCGCGTTGGACATATCGAAAGCATTCGACCGTGTTTGGCACGAAGGACTCCTCCACAAACTACCATCATACGGCTTACCACCTCAGCTATGCCATCTCTTATCGAGTTTTCTTTCAGGCAGATCGCTTCACGTGGTGGTGGGCGGTGTATCGTCTGATACCATTGGCATCAATTCCGGCGTTCCACAATATCAATGATCTGTTGGGAGTAACAACTTGCCCCATCCACAGCTTTGCAGATGATAGTACCCTCCATACTGCGTTCTCTTCCAGAATTCCCATTTCTTCCCAGGAAACTAAGAACTCACGGCGCAGGCAGGTCGATGCTGTCAATGAAGATCTTGCTGAAATCACAGCCTGGGGAACGAACAACCTAGTTGAATTCAACGCCACCAAAACTCAAGCCTGCATTTTCTCTAGAGAGGCGGAACTCAGTATGCCCGATATTGTAATGTCTGGCTCCACCATCCCCACCAAGCCCACCATATCTATGCTCGGTATTTCCATCAGCAACACTCTTTCATGGGATAATCATGTCAGATCCATCGCAAAAGCTGCTTCACAAAAACTCGGATTCTTGTTCCGTGCGAAAAGCTACTTTACACCTCAACAGCTTCTCATGATCTACAAAGCGCAGATACGGCCTGTTCTAGAATACTGTTCCCACATATGGGGTTCAGCACCAAAACATACGCTAATGCTCTTAGATTCCATCCAGAGAAGAGCCATTCGCCTGGTGGGTGACGCCACACTCACTCACTCTTTGACATCATTGGAACACCGTAGAAAGGTCGGCGACCTTTCACTTTTCTATCGATACTTCCACGGGAAATGTTCTTCGGAAATCTCTGCTATCATCCCTTCACTAGCAATACCAAACAGACGAACTAGACAAGCCCAGTCAGCACATCTTTCGTTGTCAACCTCGAAAGATGTCGAACAGCACTTTATCAGGACTCCTTCATCCATAGAACGGCTAGGCTCTGGAATTCATTGCCTGTGGAAGTATTCCCAACAACATATAATCTCCAAAAGTTCAAAAAAAATTCCAATACCTACCTCCTGTCCCTATCCTCCCTAGGAACGCACGATGTTCTTTGAACATTATAGGGATTCCCTTTCGTGCGCTCAGAGCGATAAAAAAAATGCACCCTGATGAACTATTTCAGCACGAATTTGTAATCTGAAGTTCTGAGATGAACCTCACTAATGGTTATGCATGAAAAATGCTCCACTAACAATATTTTAGGAGCATTCCACAACTTGGAATTTTATTGAATCAAACTTCATTTTCATCAACTGTTTTGAAATCATTCATCAAGCAATTCATATCATTTTAAATTAATTTCCATGAATCTAAATCTGCATTGTTTCAAACGCGCGAAAAATGTGTAGTTCGAGTAGATTATGATTATGGTTCGCATGTTTGGAATATTGTACACAATACGTTTTCTTACAATATTTCAGAAATAGAAAACAACTCAACTCAATTTGACGTTATCGCAGGTACCGAAGTTACCTGACTTCTCTTCAGTATTCTATAGTATGGAAAAGCATCTAGTGCTGTTTGAAATGATTTTCAACTGATTGCTGAATCATTCCAATACAGCTGATGATCGAGATGACATTCATTACTTTAGAATTTAGATCATTCCACACTCAGCAACATTCCTCCTATTCCAATGAGAACTACTGTTGTGTCTCAAGAAAAAAACAACCACCTATTGGCTGCTCTTGAATGCAAATAAATAATTTTTGCATTACATTTGTTTCGACCTTTTATAGGAGGAGGTATGGACCACTGTGATCTTACAACATACAGCTATTTGTTGATGTAAACTTTAAAACTTCAATACTGAATTTCAAAAATGTACTTCGGATTTTGAGTGAACAAAAATCAAAAACCTATTATATGACATAATAACTGAAATGAAATGCCATTACATTTTTCTTCAGGTCCTTCAGCCTGTGTTACACAGTGATTATACATTGAGTTTGAATTCATCATTATCGTATGTATAAGATATATGGAATTATTGAATTTACTAGTGTAAAAAAAAAGACGGAAAGTCTATTGTGAGGCGAGAATTTTGAAGGAATTTCCAATAGTGTGTTTTCCGGAAACTTCCGTCTTGGGTTCACTGTTGGATCTCTCTGTAAACACTGGAATTGGATAATTTGGAGATTGGATTCGTTTTTGGAAAACTTCAATGTTAGCTTTTTCAGTCTCTCAGAAATTGGTTGCACCCTGGTCAGGCGATATAGAAGTTCGTTTGACCACATTTTTCTTAATATTGAATAGATTCAAGTTCATTATTTTTCTTTTAAGACCAAGGCCAAGACTCTTGGGAGAGAGTCTTGGTCTTGGTCTCGAAAGTCAAGTCTTGGTCTTGGGAAGATTTATTAAGTCTTGGTCTCGCGAAGCCCTAACATGACCATTTCGCAACTTGTCCACAGTGACTGCCTGATAGCAACAGCAATATAACTTCTTGTGGCCCTGTGGCCGAAAATCAACTTTCAACAAAATCAATATTGCCAAGTCTTGGTCTCGCGAAGCCCTAACATGACCATTTCGCAACTTGTCCAGAGTGACTGCAACAGCAATATAACTTCTTGTGGCCCTGTGGCCGAAAATCAACTTTCAACAAAATCATTATTGCCATCATAGGATCACAATGTGCTGCTCCTATTCGAAAATACATACCGGTAATAGGATTTCTTATACCTAAATATAGTGTGTTATACGTTTACGTTTACTTATTCAGTCAAGGTAAAATACTGTTCGTTTTTCTAGGACTATCCCACTGATATTGTTGTTGTCATGAACTTGAAATAAATAACTGGTCATTAAATATGTATTGCGTAATTCAAAGTTGTTGAAATTTTTAATTGTTTCGAAATGTAAATTAAAAATAAATTGTTATATAAAAACCTGAAAAAACATTAAATTAATGGGATAATTGATGCACTGTATATAAACTTTTAGATTAATGAATTAGCATTTGGAATTGTAATTGTACCACAGATTGTCAAGGTCTTGTTGAATACTTATAGGTACATATAGAAGAGAACGGATGAAAAAAAATCGCCTACTTGGGAATATTAGATACCCCTGCAAAACAGAATAGAGAGAGTTATAATGGTATTACAATTCATTAACATTGACATTTGACAATAAACTTCCACATCCCGATGTAAGTTGATGTTATTTCTGATTATTTTCAAAAAATGTCAAAGATATATTATAATAAAAATTGAAGTTTTGCAAATGAATTTAGAAACAGAGGGGATATGATTTCAGTCAAATGCTTCAAACTATAGGTAGGATAAAAGGTCTTATGGTCCTATTTCTTATTGTATATATTGAAAACATATCGATAATGTCAACTGTATTTGAACCAGATTTATTTCATAGCTGGTTTATTGTGAACTATGTAGTTACTTGCGAATTGATATATAATTTATGTAACCATGGAGGAAACTCAACAAACTGAAGAGGATACATACCAGGAGAAACATGTCGGTGAGGTGTCTAAGGACACCCTTGAGGAATTGCTTATCTCATTAGAAGGTGAAAATCTTTGAGTTGATTTTAACTGTCAAGTCCACACAACTTTTTGTTAATCCAGGTCCACACCGGATTCAGTAACCATTTTATAGCTACCCTTTGAACTATATTGACAGAAAATGATTCAGAAGAATGAAAACTATTCACTGAAATTAAAAAAATATGATTTCTTGATGAAACTAATTGTGCATTTTTATTTCAACGGAAAGTTTCAATCAATAGAATTTTTTACCGTGGTCGAGAGAAGAAGAAAGTTATGGATAGTACACTTCTCATTACCAAAAGGAATAAAGTCATCTTGGAGAAACAATGGATGGAAATACATGAAGCTCTTCAAAGAAAGTATATATACTACACTGTAAGAAATCCTTTTGCGTGACTGATGCAAATTTGGTTGTGAGTTAATTTACTGAGTGAAATTTTTGAGTGGATTTTCAATGAAAATTAGGTATTTTTATAATTTATCCCAATAATGACAATGTTTATGACAGATTTGGAATAGAACAAACCAGAAAACCATATTTGAGTGGCTTTTACTCAATCATCAGATGAAACATGTGAGAATCATTCTACTTACTGTATCGTCTCACTGTCTCAGTCCCTTTTCAACGTGCATACAGTGAACAGTGTATTTGAGAACAAAATGTCGGCAGTTCTAAGTCACCACAATATTATGTTATGATTCTAAATGAAGAACTTAGAAGTAGAGAAATGGCTTAATATCTTTGGTCACCGGCGAAAGGAAGACTCAAGCCAGGTCTTGATGGAAGTTTAGTGCATAAAAACAATTCTGTCATCCTATGCTCTCCATTTCAGCGAAGTGAATTATTATGGTATAGAAGTACTTACTGCAAGTTCGAGCACAAAACATGTTGTTATTAGCATTATTTATTCTGTGACCCCTGGGTACTACGGATAATTTCAATTTAGTAAAATACATGATGCTTTCACCAACATGGCTGATGATCGTGAATTGTATCAAATATTCATTTGGATGGTGTGATTCTTATGCATCAGATTGTATATAGTATTGATCCATATCCGCATCTTGACGTTTAGATAAATCAATATACATACCTATTCTTCAGTTAAATACTCCAGTTGATTTCTTTCACAGCAATGCACGGCCATGTTCGTGTGCTTGCTTTTCACTCAATAGTGACTGAAGATTGATCAAACCAGAGTATTTCTAATCAGAAATGAGGGGATGGAATCTTCATTGATCACATCATCTTCAAATGAGGTATATTGAATCTTAATTGAGATAGTGCTATCAAAACTGATTAAATAATCAATTAATTCAGTTGTGATCATTCATGTGATCAATAAACTATTTCTTGGAAACATTATTCGAGAATTTGTCTCAAGTTCAAATTGAGTAAGCAAATTCAAAATGGGAATAAAAACAATCAAATTTGGAATAATCATTTTCAAATTCAGGATAAACAGTTTCAAATTGGGAATTAGCATATTCAAGTTGTTTAACATAATCGAAATAGGAAGAAACTCTTTCAATTTTAGACCAAACAACTTCTAATTGGGAAATTACACAGTAAAAAAACGCTTCGAGTTAAATTCGCAGAGTATGTTTTTAGAGTTAAAATACTCTGTCAAACTGACTCTGACACTGCGATCAACTGTATAACTACACTTCTCGTAGATTATCTCTATTGAAACTAATTCAAGATTGAATTTTCACTAATTCCGTATTGAATTCACTCCTGAAATTTTAATAAAATAGCAATTCAGATAACTCAATTCACAAATAATTGAAATTGAATTCATTCTAGTATCAACTGACACTAGTGAACTTGAATGTCCTATACTCTTGTCGATTGAATTGACACTCTATCATCGTTCAATTCAATCTTTATACGATGAAATATCAATCTATACAGTTTCAGATCGTTTAGTCTACTGAAAAGAGAAATAAATAAAATGACACTGATTATAGTGTCGATGATATAATGATCATGATATTTGCTTCAAGTAGCTTTTTCACTATACCCACGTAGTGAGATTTCTTTTAACATTGAGTTATCACCGTATCTCCGTATTCCTATAGCTCGCAGTTATTTTCCGTTTTTTCCGTTTCGAATTATTATTTCGAACTATTTATGAAACAGATAGGTTAACTGATTAGTCTAGTGACACTCGGGTCATTTTTCAATTATCGAACGATTAAAATATTATAAAGTCACACTACTTCTCATCCGTCAATTCGCGCCATTGCATGCAGGTGGCGTTGCGGAGACTGGCCGAGATTTCGCCGCTGAACGTCTGTCGGAGGCATATAAGTACTGTTACATGTGAAAGAATTTAACTTTGATGAAATCTCAACAGTAAGTAGCGACTAGTTTACTCAACTAGTGTTCTATATCAATCTAAAATGATGAGTGGATGATAACTCCTTATTAGCACCTAAACACAAAGTAGTGTTAATTTGAACAATGCAGGAGCCATTTGACATCCACGTAGAGTGATTAATTCAATCAATTTCCGGTGGATCCTACACTGTTTATTGTGTGAAATCTACTCTGTACTATTAGATTCCCAACTCTCAACCTTTGTGACTATGTAATATTCGGTTATTGAATCTCACTCTAAAGTGATGATATTGACACTAGCTTGGGTCTTGAATGGAATCTTCACTTTCGAAATTGTTTGTTTCAACTCTATTTTTGTGTTTATTCAATATATTCAGAGAAATAAATAGAGTGAGTTTCAATGTGCTTCCATTGAAAATTTACACTAATTGAATTGAAAAAATCACACTATAATATACTAAACTATAGAGTTAAATCATTTACTCTAGAGCTTAGTGATCCTCCTGGGAACAGGTATAGTGTTAAATTTCACTCTATTTTCTTTACTGTGTAGTTACAATCGAAATTGATTTATTAGCAATAATTCATTGTACTCAATATTTGAATTGGAATTCAAATTTGTGCGGTGTTTGATAATACTGGTGATTGGAGGAGAGTGGCGGATACATTCGGAAAAAAAATCAACAGCGAATCGATGAGTAGACAATCAGGACCAAATAGGGAAACAACGGAAAGGAGGACCAAATTTATTCAAGATCAAGAACATCACATCATTGTACTGAATTCAATAAATATAAATAATATAGCGATATATGGATTGATATGTAGCCATAATGTTAAGAGATCTTGATGCTCTGAAATTAATTGATATGGGTATGTGAAGTATTTATAAATTATTAATATGTGTTCATTACAGTCGTTTGTAATCAAAGTCCTTTTAGATATGGAACATGATATATCGAAATAAAAATAAGTGGAAATACAAATTCGCCAACAGATGTGTTTTTATGGAATTAAGTGTATGGGATAATTATGTCTTCAACGAAATCACCGAATCAAACAATTCCATATTGTTTACTTCCGATTTGAGATTGATTGGTTCCAATTTGAATATGGACTTGTTGATGAATCCGTGCTGAATCATTTTTGCCCAATTTGAATTTGGTCGTTTTCATTTCGAAAGTGATTAGCCTCAATTTGAATGTGTTAAATTCATGCTGAATCAGTCTGTTCCGATTTGAAGATGATTTCCATATTGAGAATGATAAGTTCCAATTTGAAGTTGAAAGGGTATAGTTAGGTGAAATACCTACCAAAAATTTGCTCTGATGAATACATTTTTGAATCAGCTGTTAATATTCATTTTTTTGTCTGCAGATTGACGGGCCTGTCAACGAGCTTGCTATAGTAGGAGTTGGCAGCGATAAGAAGCCATACTTGATTTCGGAAGGCCAGACCATGTACTGATAATTTCTATTTGTGTTAGCTTTGTTCTTCATCAGAAGTACATTGTGATTGTAACAGTATTGTGATCTACTTTGATGGTTAATGAGCCTTCATACTATACAGGGTGTTTCATTGGGAAAGGTAAATAATTCAACTGTGGATAGGGGTCACTGAGGTGATTTCAAAAAACCCATGGTTGATGGGTCTTCGACTTCTTATAACCGAGATACAGGATGTTTCATCTATTTTGTCCATATCTTCATTGTTTCATAACTTTCCAACCAACCTGTATATATTTTTAAAAATTGGTACACTTGCTCAATCTACCCTGTGGAATTGATTGAGGTAACAACAAAAGATGAAATCCAGGTCCGGCTTCACTTAAAATTCACAAATTCTTTCTGCCAGAAAACAACACCCTATACATTCGAATTTCTCATTTTTTTTGCCATATCTGAAAAGAACATCAAAATTTCTATTCAACGATGTGCTTTTTATTCGTGCACAGACGATTTTAACTATTCATATTATGTGCTCAAAATATTATTTATGCTCATTTTGGGGTACAAAATTGGAATCAGACGAGATTCTTTATTAATTTTATTACTTCCTATTCAGTATACGTGAGTATTACATTTAGAAGGAGTATTTCATATCGTTCTTTGTTCCAGACTTAGTTGCAGGTCCGTCATCAAAGCTATACAGGGCTTTTCACGATAAGCGTTAATTAGATGTTTCTGGCAAACCAGGCAACAGATAAATCTAAAAATTCGAAGGTATGTATAAATTAACATGATCTACACGTCTGAGATATTTGAAACAATCCGGCGTTGCCGCTTCTACTCGAAAGTAGCAGTAACTGGATGCTTCCTGAAGAGCTGATTTAATCGATTCACAAAGTTCGGGGTCTAGTGGGACTAATAACTGAGATATTCAGAGTGAAAAAAATCGAGATGTTTCAACTTTAGGATTATTTTGCGAAAATATTTATTATCGATGTCCCTATCTTAACTTTGTATCTATTGACATTTAATCGAAACAAATACAGGATGGTTCATAATTCAGATTTCTGCACCACCCTGTATCTGTTCCAATTGAATATCGAATGGGAAGTTGAGATAGGGACATTGAAGCCGTTTTGACCATGCAATAATAAATAGTTTCAACACAAAACATTTCTATAGTTGAACCATCTCGATTTTCCACATTCTATATCTGTTATCAGTCCCGCTAGACCTTGGATGTTTCAAATCGATGAATTCTGCTGTTCAGCAAGAATCCAAGAATGTAATGAAATACAGGGTGTCCCATTTGAAAAATCGAAGTTGCTGCTACTTTCTAGTAGAAGCGGCAAGGCCGGATCGTTTCAAATATTTCAGTAGTGTAGATTATGTTAATTTATACATACCATCGAAATTTCAGATTTATCCGTTGCCTGGTTTGCCGAAAACGTCAAATTAACGCTCATCGTGAAAAGCCCTGTATAGTTTTGATGACGGACCTGCAACTAAGTCTGGAACAAAGAACGATATGAAATACTCCTTCTTAATGTAATACTCACGTATACTGAATAGGAAGTAATGAAATTATTAAATCTCGTCTGATTCCAATTTTGTACCCCAAAATGAGCAAAAATAATATTTTGAGCACATAATATGAATAGTTAAAATCGTCTGTGAACGAATGAAAAGCACATCGTTGAATAGAAATTCTGATGTTCTTTTCAGATATGGCAAAAAAAATGAGAAATTCGAATGTATAGGGTGTTGTTTTCTGGCAGAAAGAATTTGTGAATTTCAAGTGAAGCCGGACCTGGATTTTATCTTTTGTTGTTGCCTCAATCAATTCCACAGGGTAGATTGAGCAAGTGTACCAATTTTTTAAAATATAATATACAGGTTGGTTGGAAAGTTATGAGACAATGAAGATATTGACAAAATTGATGAAACATCCTGTATCTCGGTTATAAGAAGTCGAAGACCCATCAACCATGGTTTTTTTTAAATCACCTCAGTGACTCCTATCCACAGTTGAATTATTTACATTTCCCAATTAAACACCCTGTATATCATAATTAATCAATATTATGTAAGACCATGCAGTCGAAAAAATTTCAATAGTACTCAGTTTGGATATAAAATCATTCAATAAAGGGCATATATACACACTCAATAAATGTTCTTTACACTCAAAAATTAGTCGAAACTCACTCAAGAAATCGCGAAACTGAAATATATTTAAATCAAAACTGGGAACATTGACTCAATTCTGATTGCTTATTTCATGAATTTTTTCTCAGTGTATCGAGTTTTCGCAAAAAAGTTGAGGAATTTGATACCCGCAATAAAAAAATCAGAAGTAGAAAACATTATGATTCACTCATTTTCCTGTCAGACAGTTGCTCCAAGGTGAACTCGGATTGAAGATATTTACATTATTTCTTGCACATTTATATACTTTTACTTTTTATTGCAATATTTCGTTTTTATTTGCAGAAAGACTACACGAAAATAGAAAAATTGATAGTATTAACAAAACTGGTTCTGTAACGAATTTAACAAAACATTATTTCAATGTAGCAGAATTTCTTCATCATCAACATGAGAATTATTACAAAAAATTAAGAATTTCACATAATTTCTGTCAATGTTGAAATGTTTTTCTGCAAGGGAGTGTTTTCGTTTTGAATCAATTTTGTATCATTCCACATAATATTATTATTAAAAACACTCCATGCAAAAATAAAGAAAATCCTGTTAATATCATTGTTTACTCTGTGTCATCCATTTCGATATCCATAATGAGAGTTCTATACTTATAACAGATTGTTTTCTCGGAAGAATGGAATATTTCATCACAGAATTGTCAGAAAATAAATATTTCATAAGCTTACGAATATTTTTATATAATATTGAATACATTTTAAACTAAGTGATCATCCTTAGAAAATATTCTGTGTATATATCAAATAGTTTTGTTCCATTTGAAGAAAAGTTTGGGAAATTATTTCATTTCCATCCAATCAGGGCAAACCCGCTATTTTTAGATCGATTGCTTCTGGCACTACAGTCCTCATGTACATTTCGCATTTTGTGTTCTGAACACATCAACAATTACGAGAAATGTGAATAATTGTTTAGATTTCCTATCGCTCTGGTGAGTATCTACTACCAATAATTATATAGTTAGCGTCGAAGTTCAAATCATCCCGTAAATGAGAATGGAACGCATAGAAATGTGTTATCACAAGGTAGCTATTCATCGGATTTCGTAATCATCATGCCATTCAATATCATTTGAGTTTGCTGAGAAACAAGGTTGATCCGTCACGGCTTGTGAATCGATTCGGCTTTTGTAAAAGATCGAGATTTTCATTAAATAATTTGTAATTTGTGGAAATCCCTGTTATTAAATATGAAGCTTCATTTCATTTTACTTGATTATTTGGGATTTTCTCTCCTCGTTTCCATAAAATGAGAATATGAGTAGTAGGAAAATCAGATGATTTGCTTCATAATGGGAGCCTGAAAGAAAAATCCCATACCTCATCAGTGACACTTCCCAGCAAACATTTTGATATGGGGCAATAATGGCCTAATATATTCTCCCCATACTTGACGTCAGTGGCCCAGTAAATGGTCCCATATGGGTACCCAGCAACCACATTCAGTTTTCCGGCAAAAGGCCAGTACCACATGATCGACACATTGGGTTTTCCATAGCAAGCCCAGAATATACATAAATGATGGGACTGTAATGGCCAACTATCGACAATGGTTACATACTATCGATGTAGGAGGAGTGGTAGGGGTTTCAGGGTCCAATCTGAAAGTTCTAGTAACTCTATATTTTTCTTTGTAACCCTCTGATTATATTATATCAAACAGACACATAACATATTTCAAGGAAACAATTGTATGAATGACACAAAGATGACTTCTCAACCTCTCTTCTTCCATGATGAATCTGGCTGGTATACACATATATGTGGTATAGATCTTATTTGGATAGCATTCCTCCAAAATGGATTCTCCGTTGCGGAGTACTCTTGAAATATGAAATTCTTCATCAATTATTAATGGTCTTTCTTTATATCAGAATTATTCCTCCATCCTATGAGGAACAAAATATGTTGTATGAGTTTATAACTTGATCAAAATGGTCTGATAACGTGATAACATATATGGAGCGTTTACACTTCTCATTATTTTTTGGCACAGGCATTTCTGTTGTTGGAACCTCATAATAGAAAGAGGTTTACATAACCTTGGCTTTCGATAGAAACGAACGAGTTAAACATGATAGTTATGCTTCTGGAGAAGTAAAGCCACTCCAATTATTATGATCGTTATATTTTTTACCTATATGAGATTATGAAATACAAAACACATGCATTGTATAATTAAATTCGAAACACTAGATAGGTAGAATGATACTTACTCAAAATTCATAATTGAAGAATCCATCTTCCACATTATCAATTGAGAATAGTCCTACCATCAGAAATAACGACCGAGGAGAAGTGAGGACCACGATTATTCGACAACACACCAGAGAAAAACGAAACATGCGCTATCACTGGGTCACATATAATAATGATCCAAACGATCCAAATGAACAAACTGATTGTTGATGTAGACGTTCCCAGAAAATCCACCAGGGGGACGAATAGTGAACAGGAATATAGCCAGCAAAGGGCCATAACTCGTTAGTGTTCAACTAGTTCCAGACATCTTACCATCACAAAGCCATCATCGTATTTTCAAGTGATGGTCACTGAGCATAGGAAAATCATCGGCCCATTACTAATACCCCTGCATCGTCACTATCCCGGACTTGTTGGCACTAGGCTGGACTTCTCATGGTAGTTCAATGTTTGCTGAGTTTGTTTGGAGAAATGTTGGGAGATAAATATGGATATATAAAAAGTATATCGAATTTTCACTCATCTTTGGATATTTCGGGAACGAATCTGCTCCTGTTCCCAATAAACACACACACGTGTAATATACGTTTATGTATAGTAGTGGATGTTGATTAAACGTTACTCGTTGAATTTCGCAACGTTACTTTCGTTACGTATATTCAACCAAACGTTGATTCAACTTATAATAAACGATAATGATTCAACTCGTCTATATAGCCACCAGTATGCAACGTGTCATTATCGTGATTCCTCATCGTATATTCAATGAGGTTCATAGAACATCGAAATAACGTCGAGTATGATATTGTTCAGCAACCTGAATCTTTGAGCAACCTCTTTATCACGTTTCAATTACTTACTTTTTTTTACGTTCATTCAACGTTCCAAAATCACGTATAAAGTCTGTTGAATCAATTATTCAATAACAACTATATTTTGAAGCAACCTATATTTCACGTTTCAATTACTACTCTGTTTCACGTTCATTAAACGTTTTGAGATCACGTGTATGACCCGTTGATTAATTTTTCAATAGCAACTATATCTTAAAGCAACCTTTATTCCCCGTTTCAATCACTACTTTCTTCGCGTTTATTAAACGTTATGAAATTACGTGAATGATCCGTTTAATGAATTATTCAATGATAACTTCATCTTCGGGCAATCTATAATGTTCCAGTTTCGAATTGATATATACTTTTTTACGTTCATTAAACATTTTGAAATTACGTGTATGACACGGTGAATGAATTATTCCATAGCAACTATATCTTCAAGAAACCGTTATTCCACGTTTCATGCACTTTTTTTTTCACGTTCATTAAACGTTATGAAATTACGTGTAAGATCCGTTGAATGAATTATTGAATAACAACTATATCTTCGAGCGACCTTAATACCACGTTCTATAATTACAACTTTTTTAACGTTTATTAAACGTTCTGAAAATACGTGTTCGATCCGTTGGATGAATTATTCAAAAGTATTCGTATTGAATGAACCTGACCTTTTGGCAGTCCGCCACCGCCACTCGCCAGTATGCTCACAGTTCGTCTGACGCCATTAAGGTTAACAGTTTATTGTGATTCTTCAGAGGTTATGCGTGGATGTGAGAAGATATGAGATTATTGAGATTGGTAAGTACCCACTTCATTATTGAATTCTACCTATGTATTGTGCAAATTCCGAATATTTCCAATGGTCATCTCTTGAAGACGATTGCAAGGATGATCAATTTGAAGCAAAATGAGTACATTCACCTATCAAAAGTTATACCTACTTATTCGATTATGTCATGTCGGAAGGCTCACAAACTCCCATGCAGTAGGTACTTGGTCCAACTTGCACAAATTTATATCATGGAGTTTTAATTATATTTCATAGTTATAAATTCTCGGTCGAGAAAAATCACATCTCATTTGGAGTCGTTTTGTCTAACCACCTCTTATAACGGTGATGAAACGTGTATAGAAGGTAGATGAAACACTTCTTGAATGCGTTGATGAAATAAAGGTTGGAAAATGGTTGAAAACCGGTACTCAATATTCAGGAACATTGATAGGAATGATGAGACAGACATTTCATAAATAATTATCATTGATTCTCCAGAATTTGTTTCGATCACAAATGAGCCGAAATTTCAGATAACAAAATTGAAGTCAATTGCTGGCAATCCTCCAGAGGAACATACATGGAGGATTTTGAGAACCAATGAGCTAGTCCGTCTTTACAAATAAAAAGGCAAAGGAAAAGTGGCTGCACTCAAGGACACAAAGGTGATCCAACTAATTTATGGTATGTAAATTTCTTTTTTCGTTTTTCATTATATTCATATTGAATAATTCATGCAGTTGCTGTCGAAAGGAAGTTTGAAGCAGCAACTGATGTCCATATTGCAGATGCAACCAAGGACTGGTTGAAGTTTGCGAAGAAACGGATGAATGACGCCATCAAGTCTCGAGTCGAAAACAAAATAGTGATACCTATCTGATTGAGATTCCATTGATATCTAGGATCTGGGACTATACACATTATGAATCTTGTATTTGTATTTTGGTTATTTTTATTATTTTTAATCAATTTGCGATGATAATAGAGATTGATCCGTAGTGAAAATGGAAACGTTACTTCACCTAATGTCTCAGAAACGTTTTAGTTACGTTTAAAATTGGTAGTAATATCGATTCGACGATAAGATAAATCATCGTTGATTCAATCTAGAAGATCAACGTTACTTGAATTCTGCAATTTCACGTTTAATTCTAGAG
The DNA here is from genome assembly GCA_918026855.4 of Phaedon cochleariae. Taxonomy (NCBI): domain Eukaryota; kingdom Metazoa; phylum Arthropoda; class Insecta; order Coleoptera; family Chrysomelidae; genus Phaedon; species Phaedon cochleariae. The sequence goes on along the minus strand of OU896711.1, from coordinate 24,308,290 downwards.
TTAACATCAACGTTCTGAATTCGTATCTTAGCAACGTTACTTTGAAACCAAGTTTGAAACCAAAATACATCGTTATATTCAAATCGGTTGGAAACGTATAGGAAACGTTAAGAAACTGTTGATTTGAATGGTTACGTCGGAACTGAAATAAAACGGTATATATCAGTAGAATTCACATTACGTGTGCTACGTGTGCAACGTCTTAGTTACGATGAATCAACGTGAAGAGGTAACGTTACTGTAGAACCAGAATAAAACGTATTGCCTAACGACATTTTGCCGTTTTTTCAACGATGAATAATAAAGGCGTTACTTGAACAATTCAACGTTTTTTCCACGTAGCTGTGTTTATTGGGTTCCCTACAAAAATGTGTTTCTTTGTGTGTTCTTATTGTTTGACACTTCTCAGTGACATAGTGATAGTGATATGTCATATGTATGGGTGATGTTAGTATATAAATGAGTTACAGAATGTTCACATTGATTGATCTTATTGAATTTACCTTTTTCATGTTCAGTTTTCAGTAGTGAATACCATATTTTATAAATATGTATATCAACTAAACAGATAGCAATGTTACTGTCTCCGTTCAGAAGAATGCAAGCGGATTCCTTGATTTTTCTCTTTTGGTTGTTATCTTCCTTTCCTATGATTTTAATATTATTCCACTGTAACATATGTTGTTTATTTTCAGTGAGGATATGTTCAGTTATCAAAGGAAGGCAAAAAGTTCACTCCACTTTGAGCAATATTGACTTCTACCAAAGATTATGTTCAGTTAGCTTTGATTTACCGATATGTCTTTTCTCGATATTGTACCTGTGTTCTTCCGTCCTTATACTGAGAGAGGTATCTTCGTTTCACCTGTATAATACTACAGAAAGTATATAAATATTCAAGCAGAGATTTTGAATAACGCTCTGTAGGATTGTAAGTCCAACGGATATCAGTGAAAATCCAAATATGATAATAGATCATATTTCATTGAGGAACTCGTGAGAACACCATTGTAACGAGCATTAATTCACCTTATTAATACACAAAGAACAGTTTTTTACCTAGGAGAATTTCAATGTTGTTATGAGCCTCTTCAAATTGCATTGTTCATCTAATAATATTGTAATTTTAATTGTTGTGTTTTCCCATGTTGATGTTTAATATTATACGCATTATTATTTTTCACGAATTGTGTTATGATATTAACGTTTTCCACGGGAAGTGTATGCAGTTGTCGATTCAATTGCAATTCTTTTGTTTGTGATGAAAATAGAATCGTAAGAAAACTGACACAGGAATACCTACAATTATTATTAGACATGCAGAAAAGAAAATTGGCTGTCGATTTCGACGTCATTTTTTCTGTGGTAATAGCGTACTTCTTAGTAATTAAAATAATTGTCAATCGCGGTGATATTGTAAGAGATATCAATAAAAGCCAGATGCGTTTTGACCTATATGGATTCGTATAAGCATCGATGTTAATTGTACGACGCTATACCTATATAGTGGAGTATACTACGGCCTTGCGAAAAATGCTATCTCGGAAACTAAGCGAGATAGAGGTATAGTTACTTTGGAGAAAATGATCCCCATCGAATTTTGAGCAACTTTGGTTTTTGTGTGTGGTCTGTCTGTCTGTCTGTACTCTGGTAATCATAAATCGATATATCTCCGGAACCCTTTGACATATCGACTTGAAATTTCGCCATCTTATTGTACTCAAAACAATATCATGTCATTAAAATATGAAGGACATCGGAAATAAGGTGGTTTTTCCGAGTTTTTTCGATTTTTCACCGGAAGTTTCTTGTAATCACTCTACAAATCGCAAAAGTGGTCCGATCGATTTCATTTTTTGTGAAAAAAAAACTCTATCAGGGAGAGACGAAGCCTATTGAAATTGAGCAGCGTCGGAAAATTCCAAGTGGGTTTTTAAAGGAGATTTTCCGAAACACACGGTTCGCTTTAAAACGACATATCTCCTGAACCAGGTGCAAAGTTATCCACTGGAACATTTCCTACAAATTATTTTCCATAATTTTTTCTGTGAACCCAATGGTTCAGGAAATAAAGTAAAAAATATGAAAAAAAAAATTGAACGACCCGTAGGGTACCATGAAGATATATTGAAAAACAAAGATTATCGATAGATGTAGCTCATCGACTTCCACTGAACCAGCATGAAATATTTTTTCCTTTTGTTGATTGTGGACAATTGTTGGGTATTCTGTATATTGAATTAATACCCTGTATGTGGTTGAATACTATTCGCTCGCCCGAGAACCATATTTGAATAGTAGCTGTGTATCATTATTTTTGTTCGTTGCTATGTACGTTGTTATGTATCAGATTTGACATTCACATATAAAAATTGTTGACAAGTAATTGCATTTTTCATTCATATAAAAGTACACATTTAAGCATTTATCTAAGCATTCATCATTCATTTAATATCACAAGTAATACAGTCCACCATATCGAAGAAGATTAAGCAAATCTAGCCATAGTTTTGGTACTTCGAGCCCAGGATGTCTTCAAGGAGCTGCATATCTACAAGGAGCTGATCATTTACAAGTTTGTTAGCATCGATAAAGCATTCATTGCAAGGGAACAAGAAGTGAGTCCATTCCATTATATTCCTTCCATTCCTATCTATCCCATTTATCCCAATTAATGTTGTTTCTAGTTGTACAGGTTGATCAAACATTTCTTCATTTTGTGCAAATATAGCATTTTTTCTGTAGTTTACCTTCCATTGAGGTATCTAATATCGCATTCATTCACAGATTCATGACTATTTCATTCTGAAGTAATTAGAAACATAGAATATCATTCAAGAATTAACGATACATCACAATACATCATTTTAGTTTGAATTTCGAGTTATTGAATCACTCATAATAATGTCAGAAAGTGATTTGAAACAATTAATAAGAAAACGAGGTTCAGCCAAGTATAAGTTAGCAAGTTTTGCAGCATTTTTCGATCCAATTGATGCCATTTTCCTACAACAGGGAGAGATAGGAGAAAGAACAATTATTGAACTACAATTGAAGGTTCATGATTTCAAGAAATTGAAAGACGATTTTGAGGAAATTCAGCTTGATATTGAGTTACTTTGCAGTGATGATTCGCTAGAGTCACATTATTCAGAACGTGAAAGATTTGAAATACAATATTCGAAATATTTATCGTCTGCAAAGCACGTACTGAGTAAATTCAGAAAATATCAAGCTGATGATAATTCAAGTACCACATCATGCAAAAATTCATCTGTGAAGGTACATAGTACTGTTAATGAGGATGAACATAATCAAATGAATAGTATCCAAATGAATAATCCTCAATTTCAGTCGCCAATTTCAAATGATCCAAATCATCAATATGCAACTCTCGATACAACTGTAAATCCGTCAGTTGCTATTGGGTCAGGGTTGAGCAATGTTAGATTACCACCAATCAACTTACCAAATTTCAATGGCAATTTTGATGATTGGATGGAGTTCAAAGACACGTTTGAGTCTTTGATACACAAAAATAATTCACTTCCTGATGTACAAAAATATCATTATCTTCGAGCTACTTTAGGAAAAGATGCATTGAAAGTTATTCAAAGTTTGGAATTTTCTTCTCAAAACTACATTGTAGCCTGGGATATTTTATGCAATCGATTCGATAATTCGCGATTATTGGTTAATAATCATATCAAAGCATTATTCAATCTAGAAGTCTTATCCAAAGAATCTGCTTCTGGTTTAAGATATCAAATAGATACAGTTAATAAACATTTGCGTGCTCTGAAATCATTAAACCAACCAACCGAACATTGGGATGCACTCATCGTTTATTTAATCTCATCAAAGTTGGATAAATGTACAGTACGTGAATGGGAACAGGTCAAAGTTGAGAAAAATCTGCCAAAATCGAATGATTTCTTTACATTTCTGAAAAATAGAGCAGATTTTCTGGAAACTCTAGAAATCAATCAAGGTGTTCCAAATAAAGAAAAATATCAAAGGCGATGCGCGCGCCAATTATCATTCTATTCTGATGAGAATCCTGTGTCTAATCCATCGTCCAAAATGAAGTGCAATATGTGCAATCAATCTCATTTAATATATCATTGTCCCAAATTTCTGAATTTATCTTTACCTCTTCGGTCGGAAAAGGTGAAAGAATTGAAGTTATGTTCCAATTGTCTCTGTAAAGGACACATCAGTAAACAATGTAGAATGGGTCCATGTAAAAAATGTTCATACAAGCATAGTACGATTTTACATAGATCATTCAGCCAAGTTCAAGATTCAGCATCTACAGATGATAATGTTCAGTCACCAACCAATGATAAGGACAATCAAACTCTCAATAATCCACAGATAAGCAAGCCATGTTCAGTTACACTTTCATGTCAAGCAAGCGATAGCTATGTTCTTCTGTCTACTGCCATAATTTATGCTTTCGATTATCATGGTAATTCTCATGAAATTAACGTCATTTTAGATAGTGGAAGTCAGTCATGTTTCATTTCCGAACATCTTTGTGCAATATTACAATTACCTGTTGAAAATATTGATATATCAATTATGGGCATTAATAACATTGAATCAAAGTTGAACAAAAAATGCATGGTAAAAATAAAATCGATCAATAATGAATTTTCTGCATCAGTTGACTGTTTTGTACTCCCAAAAATAGCAGAAGGGTTACCGAGATATAATTTGAATATTTCTACCTGGAAGCTTCCAAAGGATATACCGTTAGCAGACCCACGTTTCCATATGTCGAAACAAATTGATATGTTAATTGGAGCAGGTTTGTTCTGGGAATTATTGATTGAAGGAAGAATATTTTTGGGAAAGAATTTACCATTATTGCAAAATACAGTTTTTGGTTATGTTGTATCAGGTGTAATAGCACAACCGGTTTCTCAAGTGCACTGTTATTTTACAACAGAAGACTCACTGCATGATGATATTCAAAAATTTTGGATAATTGAAGAGAAAAATGATAAGGTTTATTCTTCTGAGGATATCTTTTGTGAAAAACATTTCATTGATAACACAAGACGAGATTCAACTGGTAAATTTATTGTCAGGATACCGTTGAAAGATTCTCCATCTGAATTAGGTGATTCTAAGTCTTCGGCGATTAAACGATTATTGCATTTAGAAAGGAGATTTCAATTCAATAACAATTTGAAGGTTCAGTACATGTCATTTATGGATGAATATCAATTGTTGGATCATATGGAACCATTGAATGATGATCTTCTGCACTCCCAAATAAGCTATTTTTTGCCACATCATGGTGTCATTAGAGAAGATTCTTTAACAACAAAGTTGCGTGTTGTTTTTGATGCATCCAGTATAACAAGTTCTGGAAAATCACTGAATAATATCCAATATGCTGGTCCAGCAATTCAAAATAATATATTTCAAATACTTCTGAGATTTAGACAGCATCAAGTAGTCGTAATTTCCGACATATCAAAAATGTATCGCCAGATACTCATTGATCCAGAAGATAGACATCTTCAACGAATCTTCTGGAGAACAGATCCAAGTGAACCATTGCAAGTTTTTCAGTTAAACACAGTGACATACGGCTCTGCTAGTGCACCATTTTTAGCAATGAGATGTATTAAACAATTAGCATATGACCATTCCAAATCACATCCTATATCTTCACAAATAATTGAACGCGATTTTTATGTAGACGATTTGATAACTGGGTTCTCTGATGAAACCCAAGCAACTCATTATTGCCAGGAAATTGACCATATTTTGCAGTCGGCCTGTTTTTTTCTGAGAAAATGGGTGTCAAATAGAGATCATGTACTGAGGGGTTTCCAAAACATATCTGATGAACTGAGTGTTCTTAAGATCGGAGATAACGAGCAAGTGAAGATGTTAGGTATTCAATAGTGTAGTAAATCAGATAATCTATCTTATAAAATTTCTGAGGTTTCAGATGATATATCAATCACAAAAAGGAAAGTTTTATCTGATATTGCAAAACTTTATGATCCTCTTGGTTTACTGAGTCCATGCATTATTTTGGTTAAGATTTTAATACAGGAATTATGGTCACTAAAATTATCGTGGGATGATAATATTCCTCCGAGTCTTTCAAAGAAATGGTTGCAATTCAAAAATAATTTGTTCGTATTGAATGATCTAAAAATACCAAGGCAAGTAATTTTAGATAAATCGTTGAAATTAGAAATACATGGATTTTGTGATGCATCTCAAAGGGCATACAGTTGTGCTGTATATATCAAAAGTATTAATGACGAAGGGCAATGTCAGGTTAGTTTAATGTGTGCAAAAACTAAAGTCGCGCCCTCAAAAACACTCACTATACCAAGGCTAGAGCTTTGTGGTGCTCTAATGCTATCTAAATTGGTAAAAACAATTTCTGAAGCCCTCACTTGTGAGCTAGAACATTTTTTTTGGTGTGATTCACAAATAGTGTTACACTGGATCAACACTCCAGCAAATATGCTCGAGATATTTGTTGGTAATCGAATATCTCAAATTCAATCTATCACAAACATTCACAAGTGGAATTTCATTTGCTCTAAGGAAAATCCAGCAGATATTGCATCTCGTGGCATTTTTCCTAATGAGATTGAAAACTCTGAATTATGGTGGTCAGGACCATCATTTTTACACACAGGAATTGATTTTCCAGAACCATTCAAATGTTCCTTGAAGGAAAACATTCCTGGATTACGGAAACAATTCAAAGTTTTTACAGCGATAGATGTAAAATTCATTTTTGAAAGGTACTCATGTTTAAGAAAACTGGTTAGAGTTTATGCATATTGTTTGAGATTTATGTACAATGCCAAAAAATCGAATGAAAATCGACAATGTGGACCTCTTTCGGTTCAAGAATTCAATCATAGCATGTTGAATTTGGTAAAATTAGCTCAAAATAAATGTTTTTCCAGTGAAATATCCATTCTGAAAAATGACAAAGCATTGAATCCTAAGCATAGATTATTAGCATTGACGCCATTCATAGATACAGATGGATTACTTAGAGTTGGAGGCAGACTGAAACATTCATCTCTGCATTTCAATAATAAACATTTGTTATTATTAGATGGCAAACATATACTAACTAGGCTCATTTTTGAACATGAACATTCTAAATTGCAACATGCGGGGCCTCAATTATTATTAGCTACAGTGAGACAAAACTATTGGCCAACTTCGGGAATGAATGTGGCAAAGTCTGTTGTAAGAAAATGCATCAGATGTTTTCGATTTAAGCCAAAACACATAAATAGCATTATGTCAGATTTGCCAGAATCACGTGTCAATATTTCCTCTCCTTTTACTAAAACAGGGGTTGATTATGCTGGACCTTTCATTTTGAAGGACCGAAAAGGGAGAGGTTGTAAGACTTACAAAGCTTATATTTGCTTATTCATTTGCTTCGCAAGCAAGGCTATTCATCTCGAGTTAGTAACTTCTCTCAGCAGTGAATCTTTCATTGCAACTTTAAGAAGGTTTGCAGCAAGACGGGGCAAGCCAGCCCATTTATATTCAGACAATGGATCCAACTTTATTGGAGCCCAAAAAGAAATAAAAATTCTTTATGAATTCCTTAGCAATTCTCATGATGAAATAGTCAGCAATTGTGGTGAAGATGGTATTGTATGGCATTTTATTCCACCAAACTCACCAAATTTCGGTGGATTATGGGAATCCAATATAAAGGGTGTTAAGCATCATCTCTGCAGAGTTATGATGAATACTATTTTCACATATGAAGAATTTGTGACCATTCTTGTGCAGATAGAGGCAACATTAAACTCCCGACCCTTATATCCAATGTCATCCGATCCCAATGATATGAATCCCCTCACTCCCTCACACTTCCTGATTGGCAAGCCGCTCATTACTGCACCTGATCCAATGTTTGAGGAAGATATGAAATTGAACCAACTATCCAGATTCCAATTACTGCAACAAGTTCAACAAAGTTTTTGGAAACAATGGTCGAAATTTTATCTTTCTAACCTGCAACAAAGATATAAATGGAAGCAAAGTGACAATCAGCTGACTGTAGGAACTTTGGTCCTTATAAAACAGGACAACTTACCTCCCTGCAAATGGTTACTAGGTCGAATTATACAAGTACATCCCGGAGGGGACAACATTGTTAGAGTAGTGACTATCAAAACGCCACACGGGACGTTGAAGAGAGCAGTATCGAAAGTGTGTCCGTTGCCGTTGCCGCTGCAAACCAGAGACTAAATCTACTGCTAACGTTATTAGATGTGCCGTTGTTATTTTGAACGCTACAATCGTTCAACGCGGGGGAGTATGGACAATTGTTGGGTATTCTGTATATTGAATTAATACCCTGTATGTGGTTGAATACTATTCGCTCGCCCGAGAACCATATTTGAATAGTAGCTGTGTATCATTATTTTTGTTCGTTGCTATGTACGTTGTTATGTATCAGATTTGACATTCACATATAAAAATTGTTGACAAGTAATTGCATTTTTCATTCATATAAAAGTACACATTTAAGCATTTATCTAAGCATTCATCATTCATTTAATATCACAAGTAATACAGTCCACCATATCGAAGAAGATTAAGCAAATCTAGCCAGATTGGAAGATGGAACAAAAGTGTTGGAAATTTCATTCTCAGATAACTCAAAATATCTCGAAAACAACTGAAAATATCTGGAAATGTTATTGAACCAAAATTATTCCTATTGATAGAATCTACAAAAAATCCGCATAACATTTTTCTCTGAATTCAATAGTTCGGGAGATACGATGGAAAAACTAAAAAATTTACAAGTTCCTAGATAATCACTTGCCAATAGATAACAAAACGAAAACAAAAGAGAGTAAAAAAGCACACTCGACTGTCTTGATTTTTTCCCACAAACTACGTACCTAGCTCACTCGAGTTTTTTTAGTCCCTACTGGCAGTCGAGTGGGCTAGGTACCTAGTTTGTGTGGAAAAACCAAGACAGTCGAGTGGGCTAAGTACGTAGTTTGTGGGAAATATCTCCAGTTCTCTGAACTTTCATAGCGTCGAATAGACATCTTTGGTGCCCAATAATAGTTTCAATATAAAAATATGCTCATGATATGGTGCCATGGCCTCTTCTTCCATCCTACATGAGCAATGATAAAATATCATCTGCTTTTATAGCGTCGTATAAATTATCTGACCTCTATTCTGATCTAGACTAATCTGATACCTTTCAAAAACTACGTACTTCACTTGTTATCTTACTGAATACCTGATTTAGTAACTTCTGATCATAATAGTAGTTTCTGTGTGACTTCAGTGGTTCCTTTTTTTAAAATCTTTTTATAGGAGATATCGAAACTTTAGCTCGAAATTCCAATGAATTATATTATAATTAACTCGCACCTTAATGTGACAGTGACCTATATGGTTATCAAATATCAAAATCATTCTGTTCATATGAGTGGAGATTGAAACATTCTCTGTGAGTCATAAATCGCATGAAATGTATTTCTCAGTTCTTCGTCGATGAACTGGAAGTGCATCTAAATTTTTTCAAATCTCGATAATATAGGTATTGATTCAATAACGATTATCCCTAAGTTGATGAACATTCTCAATGACACCTACAATATTTTTCACAGTTTCCGAATTTCAAACTTACGAAGAATATATCACACTTCAACTCTTTTGTGAAAAAAAAATTGTTGAGTTTCATTCATTCATATATTTTCTAAGTAGATATTTTATCAGAAATGAGTCACCACACCCATCAACAAACACGACATAGCTGGCGATTCAATGGACCATTGATTTAATCATTGGCATACTGCTGGCACTATTTTTCGGGATGAAGAAAGTATATATGTTCATTGCTTTTTCAATCATACAGGGTGAGTCATGAGGAACTGTATATGCTCCTACTGCGAATAGAGGCACCTGAGGAGAATACCAAATGACCATCAGAAAGTGTCTCCGCCTCTTCTAAAATAATCTATGGGGTGATTTATGGGATATGGCCAAAACTTCTTTCAATCATTACTTTCCAACAGTTCTCACGATTCCTTTCATTTTTTCATGGATTATTATGCTGTTACCCAGCAATCAACTGACGTATTCAGAATCGTAAAAATCCAGGACCGGTCTTGAGAAATTCTGCGAATTTGGTTCATATCAAAAATTTCACCCTGTATAAGGTTTTAGTGAACTGTGATATGGAATTTTTAAATTAGATGAACAGGCAATCAAGATGAAGTATTTGAAACTTTCTTCACACTTTCATTGAATTTCTTAGAAAATGATTAATTTATACTACACGCGAAACTTAGGCAACAAATGTATTAATTTGAAAATAAATTCTTCGCAACGCTCTAATTTCACATATTCCAATTCCGAATCTCAATGATGAACAACATGACTATAATTTTCAGGGTTGTATCTCTTTTTCTTTGTGGAAAGTAATAATCATCCTGTATAATGTTATAGTAGGTAATGTGATGGACGAATGTTTCAGCTTGAATCATTTAAATATTCTGAGGTTTTTAATCGATTTGTAATAGAGATTCTGAGTTTCGTGTTTGATAATAATTGATCTTATTATTTGAAGAAATTCATTAAAACAGTATGGGCAATTTGGAATACTTTATTATGGTTGCTTGTTTGTTGATTATTGTTGAGCTGACGAATTGGGATCAATTTTATCCTTACTTTTATTCGTGAAATTCATGCATTGCGAAGTATTAGTTTTCAAATTATTTGTTGTCCAAGTTTCGCGTACGTAAGTATAAACTAATCATTTTCAAATTCAATGAAAGTGTGAGGAAAATTTGGAATACTTCATTTTGGTTGCCTGTTCATCAACTTGAAAAATGCCATATCACAGTTCACTAAAACCTTATACAGGGTGGAATTTTCGATATGAACCAAATTGGCGGAATTTCTCAAGACCGGTCCTGGATATTTAAGATATACGTCAGTTGATTGCTGAATGACAACCTGATCTATGGTAAAATGAAAGGAATCGAGAGAACTGTTGGAAAGTTATGATTGAAAGAAGTTTTGGCCATATCCCATAAATCACCCTATAGATTATTTCAGAAGAGGCGGAGACACTTTCTGATGGTCATTTGGTATTCCCCTCAGGTGCCTCTATTCGTAGTAGGAGCATGTACAGTTCCTCATGACTCACCCTGTATAATACGTATATTGCTCTTTTATTGTGCTGGTACAATAGTATATAAACCATTGAAGTATATATAATCAATGATATAAACCCAGTTGTATAAACAGTTCTTCGAGAACATCCATCGTGATAATATGTTACTATCTATACCATGAAGTTTCAGTCCCAATAGCAATCCACTTCTACCTCAGACTTGAGTCTTTGTTTCCACCTAACTATTGCTGCAGCAGGCTAGATGAATTAATATGTAGCTGTGATTTATAGCTTAGTTGAAAATCACAAATAATCCATTCCAGATATCAAAGAGAGGGGTTTTGGTCATTCACGAGAAATTCCAGAAATAACATGGCGGATCAGAACAACCCCACGGTAAGTCCAACCTGTTGTATAAGGACACCAATAGGTGAAAGATGGCTGGTTGATGATTCCGATCAACCCAACCCAATTCCTTTTCCTTCCACGCCAATTTCATTCTTGCGAAGGCCTTCGATACTTTGGACCACGAACAGCTTTCGGAGGCCCTGAACTATATGGGTTTTAGAGGTAAATATCTCTGAAAGCAATCTCGAAGATCGCAAACAAATCGTTAGGATAAGTGAACAAAAAAGTAATAAAAGAACTATCAGATGTGGAGTACCACAAGGTACATCCCTGGACCCCATTCTATTCCTTATCTATATCAATAACCTCTTGTCCATGAATACCACTGGAACCATATTGAGTTTGATACATTCAGTCTTCTACACTGCAGAATCCTGCGATGAACTGAAAAATAATGTAGAATTAGATTTTTAAAACATCATTGATTGGTTCAATCATAAACTATCAACAATTAATTTCAAGAAGACCATATTTCTTTCAATATCTAGCTACATGAATGATCGACCAGATTACACCTCTCTTGATATCATCAATGAAAATAAGACAATCACCATCAAGAAAACAGATAGAGTCATATACTCAGGAGTAACCATTGATTGTCACACGCGATGGGTTCTCCATGTCACTAAAATAATCAAAACTAACCGAACTATGTTACAAGAATTCGAACCCCCCTCTTAACTCATGGAATCACCCCAACTGAAAATAGTTCATCATGCACTAACAAAATCAAGATCGTATTATGGAATACTAGGGTGGGGGTGAGTGGCAAATTGCTATTAGGAGAAATTGAAAATCTTGCAGAAGCAGAAGAAGAAGAATTTCTCAAAATAATGCACAATAAGAATGTAAGATTTCTTTGTGACCAGCTGTATAAAGAAACTGTAACATTTGACACACTGTAAATTAGACTGTCATCAGGATGAACAAAATGAATATGAATAAAGATGATGATATCTCCTAGAGTAAAACACTCCGGAAGTAAAATACCTCTCCATTCGGGCGAGAGGTCCTCGAGGGGACTCATCTCTGGAGATTAATTTTTGCAACATCCGCGGACTCAACCAGAACATCAATGACGTCCACCATCATCTACAAACGGAAAAACCAGATATTCTGGCACTAACAGAAACTCAAGTAAAGTCGTCCACCAACAAGGTCCACATGCTCTGTCCTGGTTTCGAACTCCATTCTCGATTCAGGTTCAAAGGTGGAGTCTGCCTCTACGTTAAGGCTAACCTTTCATGCCAACGTGTAGGGAGTTTGGAACCGAAAGACTTTGATGTGATTTGGTTCAAGCTAGTCGATACCAAACTGACCAAATTTATCTGCTTCCTTTACCTATCGCATAATGATAATGAATATAACAACGTCTTTGAGTTTCTATCACTCAAACTGGATTTCATTCAGGAGAACCATCCGACAGCTCACATAATCATGGGAGACCTCAATGTACACAACGCAACCTGGCTCAAATTGTCTAACGAAAAAAGATGACGCAGGTCGTCAAACTGGGGTCTTCGCCATGACTTATGGTCTAGAACAACTAGTCGAACTACCAACCCGCATTCCACAAGTCAACAACCAGTCTGTCAATACACTAGATCTTTTTATCACCAGCAATCCTGATCCATATAGACTAGAAGTTTGTGCCCCACTTGGAAACCCTGACCACACCCTCATCTCCACAACCTGCTCTTTCCATGTACCATCCAGCACCACAATTCCTACCCGTCTCATGTGGCATTACAATTCGGCCGACTGGGAAGGTCTTCGATTGTTGTCTCAAGGTTTTCATGGAAGAGAGTTTGTTTCTCCTCAGCAGATCCAACACGATATGCTGAGACAATTCCTGAAATCATCATGTTGGGATGCAAACCTACATACCGAACACTAATAGGAGAACATCTTTCGATAAGGCCTGGTTCAGTAGACACTGCACTAGAGCTGTCGCTTCCAAACAGGCAGCATTTCATCGATGGCAGAAGAATCCAGGCCCTGCGACTTGAGCAGAATATGTCGAGGCTAGAGGCATATGCAATGAGACAATTCGATCATCAAAGGATGCTCATAATGCCAAAATAAGATCGAAACTTGTTGAATGTCCTAACGGATCCCGTTCATTTTGGTCCTTTGTCAAAGCTGTAGGAAGAAACTTCACCTCCAGCTCGTTTCCTCCTCTAACCAAGGAAGATGGAACACTAGTCACAACTGCCCAGGAGTAAGCCAACATTTTTGCGCATTCATCTGCTGGAAATTCCACTCTGCATTCATCAGGAAAACTACCTCCAAACGTAACGCTAATTGACAGTCATATGCCCGAGATCACCTTTCGCCAACGTACTATAAGGAAGATTTTATTGGTTCTCAACACCAGCAAATCCCACCGATTGTTCTCAAGAAATGTGCTCCCGAACTAACACCTGTTATCTGCAAGTTGTTAAACTACTCTTACCAATTGGGGATATATTCCCGTCCAAGTGAAAAATTACAAGAGTACAACCAGTTCCTAAAAAAGGCAAAAAGACCCTACCTAGCAATTACAGACCGATCGCACTGCTATCTATTATTTCAAAGATCATTTAGCAAACTATCATCATCGAGCTCATGAAATACCTGGATTATTCAGGTATTATCAACGATAGGCAATATGGCTTCCGTCATCAGAGATCAACTGGTGACCTGCTCGCTTACGTCTCACATAATGACAGCAATCTATTGAACAATATGGTGAAACCTTAGCCGTGGCACTTGATATCTCAAACACATTCGATCGAGTCTGGCACCACCGACTCCTCGCCAAGCTTCCATCTTATGGCTCACCTCCCCAGCTATATTCTCTGCTAGCTAGTTTTCTCTCAAACAGGTCTCTTCATGTTGTGGTCGACGGAGTTCCATCTGACTCTCCCATCATAAATGCTGGTGTTCCGCAAGGATCAATACTAGCACCAACACTATTTCTACTCCATATCAACGAATTGTTGAAAGCAACTTCATGTTCAGTATACAGCTTCACGGATGATAGTACCTTCCATACCGCCTTCTCTTTCAGGGCCCCAATACCAGCCAGGCAAATCAGAAACGAACGAGGGAGAAATGTTGACAACATAAATATGGACTTGGCAACAATTCTCGAATGGGGATCCAGCAACTTGGTAGATTTCAATGCAAACAAAACACAAGCATGCATTTTCTCTAGAAAAGCCGATCTCACTGTGCCCAACATAAGCTTGTCAGAAGTAACCATACCATTGAAGACATTCATTTCGATGCTTGGTATTACTATCAGCGATAACCTCTCTTGGAAAAGTTACGTGAGATCAATTGCTAGAAGTGCATCCAAAAAACTTGGTTTTCTGTTTCGGGCCAGGAGCTGTTTCACTTCCAGTCAGCTGCGCATGATCTATAAGGCACAGATATAGATATTTCCATGGACGATGATCTTCTGAAATATCAACAATTGTTCCTCCCTTGGCAGTCCCCGCGAGATTAACCTGTCGAGTTGAGGCTTCGCACCCCTTCGTGGTCACTTTGGAAACCTGCAGAACATCTCATTTCGAAGACTCGTTCATCCAACGAACAGCGAAGCTCTGGAACACATTGCCAAGGGAGGTATTCCCCAAGGCATATAACCTCCAGAAATTTAAAAAGAGCACCAATTCCTACCTTATTTCTCTTGGTTCTCACGATGTTCTCTATACATGACAGGATATCCCTTTTCGTGGAAACCAGAACATGAAAAAAAAAAAGTTGAAAATCGAACAAAACAAAATATTTATTCGAATAGATAAATTTATGGCTATTCCAAACTACGAATTTGTAATTCCATATATATTTTTGTGTTTCTTTGAAGGTTCATTCAAATCAGTCTTCAATTCACGTTATTTTGATGGTTTCCTTGTACATTGAAATAGATGAATGAGAGTTCATTTTGAACGTAATTTTCCACAGAAATAAAAAATGTGAAGGAGGCGTTCCAGTGAATTGCTGATATGAGTACTGAGTAGCATGGTGTTTTTCTCATGGAATTATGTCTGATCCTCGGTCTGATCGTTAATTCATCACACAGTAACATACATAAAATGAAAGAAAGTATCATGGGAGTTTGCTATTACCTCACCTCAAATTCTGGCAAGAGGCAAGAGTTAGACAAAAATTCCAATATCTTGGCACTGTTACGAAGCCATTGAGGATATGATAAAGAGAAAAAAAAATAAGGTATAAATCATTCAAAACTATACATACATACATTCTGTAAATTTGAAAATATTTTCAAGAAGGGTGGCTAATGAATTTAAACAATATCGTAATATTCAAATCCTCAGAGTTCAGTAGTACACATGAGATACCTATAACTTAATCTTACAATTCAGCACTAAAGATAGATGGACACACTGTAAATATATGCCAATAACCGTGTTGACCTAACCAGTATTCGTAGATGAAATTTTCATGTCTACTTTAGTGATACCCTGTGGTAGTCTTTCGTAGTTTTCGATGGCTTAATGTGGATTACCGGCGATAACTTATTTGGCTGATTGACTAAGTGGAGGTCACTGACCTAGACCAATACATCTGAATAAATTCAGAAACAATCGCATGACTACATTCGAGTGAGAATTACGCCTTCGTTGATTCATTGAAATGATTCACGATGCATGAGAGTACCTAATGGTTATTTTGAAATATCATGAGTGGCAAAAATTTACTTGAGCTGCTGGGCTAGTTTTAGTAGTTTTTCAATATCTATACCTAGTCAACACCTGAATAACAGCTCTAAAATTTGTATGACTTTTAATTCGGGTGAAGAAACTTCATAGATACTTATAAAAATTTTTTTAGCCGACCTCTACAAAAAATCACATTTTACGTTCTAATTTCCGAACGAAAAACCGACTGTTTCCGACGGCAAGTACTTTTCGTGCAGACACTAACTTTTCCTCCGCAAACATGTTTCGTCCGCTGCAGGGTTGCCAGTACTACTTAATTTTCAGTAGATCTCCTGATTTGCATATTGATCCACTGAAACATTATATAATCTATCGAAAAATATTCTGACACTCAATTATTATTATTATTATTACCTGAATTATTATTTATATCCAGTTAATCACATACACTAATAAATTGCATGTGATATCTCGGCACGCTCTGTTCAAACTAATTTTACGAAATGAGTAATGAATGTATGTACAGTGTGTCCAGTTTTCGATGCTTTTGCGGGATATCTCAGTTATCTTTCGAGATAGAACCTTCCGGTTTTCGCGGTCCTGTGCCACTTTTTTGTGAAACTCAAGATGGCCTAATCAGATTTTGCATAACTGTTTGCGTTTATGAGATACAGGGCGATTTTGAAAATTTATACTTTTTGGACCCCCTCTATATCTACGAAATTTTCCAGCGGAAATGTCAAATTGGAATCTTATTCCATAGAGACTCTTGCGCAGAATCCAGTGGCGCACTCAATTTTTTTTTCTGGGTATGGTTTTGGAGATACGACTCAAACTTATGATTTTTCAAATGGAACACCCTGTATTTTATAAGCTCATTAAATTCCTTATTTTTTTCCCATCAAAATTGAATATGACGAATAGGTATAAAATTTTCAAAAATGCTCTAATATCACTAAAACATTGAATTTAAATAGTGGGCTATGAATTTTTCATTTAAAAAAAGTTATAATTGAAGGAATATTTCATTTGATCTTTCCATGAAAAAGACAAAAACAATCCCAACACTAGTTGATTGAGATAACACAAAAGTTAGGTACCTGATAGCAACAAATGAATGGTAATAACAAGTTCATGTTCTAGAATGAGCTCCTGATTCAATATTCACTAAGACAATTGAATTTCGAAATTAATCAGTAATTTTTTCATTGAATTGTTCAAATTGATGTCCATTTCCCCTCACAAGCTTTCTCAATACGTCTTAATGCATTCAAAATCATTAAAGGATGTCTTTGTAATTCCTGGAAAACTGCCTCTGTTGTTGCACAAAGTTCTTCAAGATTATTGTGACTTACTGTATCAAGACGAATTGAGAAACTGTGTCAATTGTGTGTTATGGAAAATGGACATCAATTTGAACAATTCAGTGAATAAGTTATTGAATAATTCCGAAATTGAATTGTATTTGTAAATATTTGATCTGGTGCTCATTCTACATTATGAAATTTTTATTACTATTTATTTGTTCCTATCAGGTACATCATTTTTGTGTTTTCTTAGTTAATTAGTCCTCTTTATGAAAAAATCAAAATGGATATTCCTTCAATTGGAACTTTTTTATAAGAAAAATCCATAGCCCACTATTAAAATTCAATGTTTCAGTGATTTTAGAGCATTTTTGAAAATTATATACATTATGGATCATTTTGAAGATAAAAAAATGAAGAATTTTATGAGCTTATTAAATACAGGGTGTTCCATTTTAAAAATCATAAGTTTGAGTCGTATTTCCAAAACCATACCCCGAAAAAAAATGTTGAGTGCGCCACTGGATTCTGCGTAAACTCCTATATGGGCTGAGATTTTAATTTGACATTTCTGCTGAGAAACTTCGTAGATATAGAGGAGGTCCAAAAAGTATAAATTTTCAAAATCGACCTGTATCTCATAAACGCAAAAATCTGATTAGGCCATCTTGAGTTTCACAAAAAAGTGGCACAGGACCGCGGAACCCGCAAGGTTCTATCTCGAAAGATAACTGAGATATCACACAAAAGCATCGAAAACTGGACACACTGTACATATAGGTACAGGGTAGAGACTGTAACTGGAATATATTCGCTACTAGAGGAGTTGATGATTTTATTGAAAATTCGCGGCACACGTCAACGTTCAAATGTATTTACCTACATTTCGCGATTATATGGAGAATTCAACCCTTCATGGGTAGCTGCAATCAACCCCAACATGTTCATTTCAGACGCAACCCTATATGGCTTGCGACCCCTTATTGGAAAGCTGGTTGAAAGATGAATCCCGCGCGCTTACTGAGCATATTTCAGTTTGCAGTATGTTTGGGGGACGCATAAACTCAAAATACATATAATGTCGAAGTTCAATATATTTAAAAGGTATTTACATCAAAATTTTGACTTTTAGTGACAGTCATATGGAGCATTTCCACCACTTTGCAATAACACTTCGGTTAGGGCTTCGCGAGACCAAGACTTAATAAATCTTGCCAAGACAAAGACTTGACTTTCGAGACCAAGATCAAGACCAAGACTCTCTCCCAAGAGTAGACTCTAGGTCGAGCCGTAGGCGAGTCCTCGAAGTCTGCGAGTCCAAAAAAAATGTTCTCGGCAACCATCATGTAGAGTAACACATCAATGAGACACATTTCAATATTATATTTCTTTGTAGAATACAATTTCTTCTTTATTAATTCTCATTTGTATCAAATACTGAAATTTGAACAGGATATCTACAGTGTGTCCCACTTACCATGCTCACCATGGGTATCTTTTTAACGGTGAGAGATACGAGGTCGGTTGAATGACACCAAATGTTGAGTTTGTCAAGGCCAACTATAATGTGAAAAAATATTTTGATAAAATCTATTAGTTTTTGTTTTATACGCAAAAAACAGATTTTGATCATTTTCATGTCTCCTCCGTATCTTCTTTATTTATGAAAATATCCAAATAGGAATTTCACATTCTCATGGCAGTTTTTCGAAGTGATTTCGAAAAAAATATGAAATTTATAACAACTCTTCTAGAATTTGAGATATCATCACCAACTTTAGATTTTCAAATGTAGGTCATAGCTCACTATCACTTAGTTACAAATAACTTTTTTTCCTCTTTCAGATGATGTGTCGCAGTAATAGTTTTGTGTTGATAACAACGGAGTTATCGTCATTTATACAAAAACAAAAAATTATTCGGAAGCCGCCATCTGTATACCTACTAACTGTTACATTGGAAATTTCGTATGGGCATTTTCAAACTCACTATCGCAGCTGCTTTCGATAGTTTATTGTGATAATTGCAACCAAACTTTCAAAAATCAAAATGTCAACTAATTTCATGTCACATAGCTGTCAGCCGATATTTCGCTGCAATGGTAATCATCATCTGCATTTATCAAAACCATATCTACCAAGATTTTCATAGTTACAGTGACAACAACGATGTGATACTACCCGGACTAGGCCGGAAAATGCTACTTTCTCAAAAAAAAAAGCGTCCGGGAAGTGAGTACTTCCCGGGTTGTAACATACAACAACTTAAGTTGTTGAGACCTTTTATAGGTAATCTGTATTTTTTATAACTCGATTAACAAGTCAGAACATTTATTTAAAATCTCAAAGTCAACATGACATGTCCAAAATATACAGGAACCTCTATACAAGTAATATATATTTCACATCTCTTCACTTAACTTTGACGTTGTGTAGAAATCCTTGTGCCATTTAGGAGGTATTCTTGTTCTCCCTGACTTTCGATTAATCTGCCGATCTTGTTGTTCTTCAATATGTTCTGTTTTTTTTTCGTTCATCATATTTTGTTCTTCATATTCGTTTTCGTTCACATCATTATCTTCATTTACCTCATCTTGTTTCCATTGATTATTGTTTTCTTCTTCTATAGGACATTCATGAGGGAATTCCTCAATCACCTTTTCTTTTACTTCTCGCAAATCGATCCGATTTCTTCTTATTACCTGACCATTATTCTCCTCTTGTACAATATATGATCTAGGGGTTCCATCTATTTCCAATATCCTTCCTCGACTCCATATGTTTTCTTTTCTTATCCAAACTCGATCCCCTTCTTTCAATTCATTAAGTACACGAGTTCCTCTGTCATAATACTTCTTCTGACTTTCTTGATTTTGCCGTAATTTATTGATGACAAGTTCAGGTTTTACCACTTTTGGTTCTAATGCTTTAGTAGAGAATGACAACGAATCTCTCAACATACGAGATTGAAGTAATTGCGCTGGAGAGTATCCTATGGACACTATAGGAGTGTTTCTGTATTGAAGTAGAGTTGACTCAATGTCTACATTTTTCTTCAGCAAGTTTTTTGCAATCGATACTGCTTTCTCGGATAACCCATTAGACCTGGGGTAACGAGGACTTGATGTAATACATTTCATATCAATCATATCTGCAAATATTTTGAATTCCATGCTATTATAAGGCATATTATCTGATAGAAAAATTTCTGGAACTCCAAAATGTGAAAAAATGTCTTTAAGTATATTGATTACTCCTTTCGCAGATTTTTCTTTCAGCACATCCAGCTCCAGCCATTTCGAATATGCATCATAGACAACCAAGTATTCCTTATTATGAAAATTCAATATGTCTGAGGAAATCCTCTGCCATGGTCTTTCTGGAACGGGATGAGGCATCAGTGGTTCTCTTGCATTCTGACGTTGAAACTTACAACAAACTTCACATTTGCATATGAAATTGTCAATATCATTGGACATTTTTGGCCAAAAGAAAACTTGTCTTGCTCTAAACTTACATTTTTCAATTCCCAAATGACCATGATGTATCAAATTGAGTAGATTATGTTTGTGAGATGAAGGGACAACTAATCTATCATTGAAAAATACCAAATCTTAATGAGTTGACAAAAACTGCCGATAACTCTGATATAATTTTGTTTCGCCTATAAAATTCTTATTTGTTTCTGGCCAACCAAACTTACAAAATTTCATCAACATTATAAAGTTTCATCATTTTTAGTGGCATCTTGAAACATCTTCTTCTTTTTATCAGTCATTGGTAACCTCTTGGAAATACTATGAATTATTTGATGTAACTCAGGATCATCTAATACATGTTCCTTTGGATAATTCCTGGAGAGGTAATCAGCAATGACCAAGTCCTTTCCAGGTTAATACTGAACAGTGATGTTGTATCGAAATAATCTCAATCTCATTCTCTGTAGTCTTGATGGAATTTTGCAAAGAAGAATGAAAATTGACTCTAAAGGCTTATGATCACTTCGAATCAAACAACTTCTCCCATAAATATAATAATGAAATTTTTCTGTAGAGAATACTATAGCCATCAACTCTTTCTCAATCTGGGAATAGTGAGTTTCACAGTTAGTCATGGTTCTTGATGCAAATGCCACAGGTTGTTGATTTTGTAATAAAACTGCTCCGAGCCCTCCTTTAGAAGCATCTGTTTGAATTTCTATTGGAATCTTGGAGTTGAAAAAACATAACACTGGAGCATTCGATATGACTTCTTTTAGTCTTGAAAATTCAGTATCGTGATTATTATTTCATTCCCATAGACTATTATTCTTGGTTAGTTGTCTGAGAAATATTGTTTGTTGAGCAGCATTAGGAATAAACCGGTTCAAATATTTGATTAATCCCAAAAATTGTAATACAATTTTTTTATCACTGGGTTTTGATATCTTCTTAATGGCCTCCTTATATTTGTTGTCTACCTCTATACCTCTGGCTGAAATTTTCATTCCCACATAAATTACTTCCTTCTTCTTGAACTGCAGCTTATCTCTATTAAATTTGACATTACATTCTCGTGCTCTTTTGAATAATGCCCTTAGATTATTATCATGCACTTCCTCACTTTCTCCAGAAACCAAAATGTCATCAAAATATATCCCCACTCCTGGTAAATCTCCAAATAGTTCTCTATTCTTCTTTTGAAATACTTCCGGAGCTGAACAAAGGCCAAAAGGAAGTACATTGAATTTATATTTTCCATAAGGGGTATTGAATGAGCACAGTTCTGAACTTTCTTGGTCCAGTTTTATCTGCCAGAATCCATTTTTCATATCAATAACGGTGAAATATGTTTTGCTGTTCAAATTATTGACTAATTCCTCTACAGTGGGAATTAAGTAATGTTCTCTCCTAATCGCCATATTCAAATATTTTGGATCCAGACATACTCGTAAATCTCCATTTTTCTTCTCTACAATGACTAATGAATTCACCCATTCTGTGGGTTTTTCAACTTTTTCCACTATCCCATTTTCTTCTAGTTCTTTTAATTTTTTCCGTAGTTTATCTTGAATCACTGATGGTATTCTTCTTGGCGGTTGAATAGTAGGAATAGCATCGGGCTTTAAAACTATTTTATGATTTCCAGGAATTGAACCAAACCCTTCAAAGATGTCTTTGAATTCTTCTAATATAGGATTTTTTATTGCATTTTCAACGCTGTTTATACTATTTTGTCTTGTAACTAAACCTAACTTTATGCATGTTGGAAGTCCAATAACAGGTTGTGCCACTACATCCGCCACAACAAAATGTATATTATATGTATTGAGTTATTTTGTGTAATGCATGGCAAAGTTATTTCTCCTAAGGCTGACACTGTGAAGTCCGTTTTTCCATATGACTTCAAAATAATATTCGAGTGTTTCAGCTTATTTTCAGAAACAACTTGAAATATTTCGAATGGTAAAACATTCACTTCCGCACCTGTATCAAGTTTGAAATTTACAGAAACACCATTGATGCAGAATGTTTCATTCCAACATTTTTCACCCGTGAATGTAATGTCATGGATGTAAAACTCAGTGTCATCATCATAAGCATGAAACTGCAATTCATCATGTTCATCTTCATCTTCACTGATTACATTATTTGAATCCTCCTGTACAACTTCATAAATTTTCTTCTTATTTCTTTTGGGACACCCCTTAGAAAAATGGTTTTTTTCCTTACAGAAAGCACAAATTTTTCCAAATGTTGGACATGCTCCATAAACATGAGTGTAGCAGCATTTTTTGCAAAGAAATGAATTATTTGAATTTATTTTCTTCTTATTCAATGCCAAAACTTCTAACTTATTAGGTAAATCTTTCTCTTCCAGTTCAAGAATATGTCTTTTGCTGAGTTCACATGAGCGACAGTAAGCGATAGTTTTCTCCAAATCCGGATTATTACGCAGCAAAAATTGTCTCATTTCTTTATCATTGATGCCATAAATTATTTGATCTCTAATAATACTGTCTTGTAGATTACCATATTCACACATCTTTGCGGCTAATTTGAGTTCTGTGATGTATTGATCAAACTGTTGATCCGGTTTTTTTCTAATACTGAGAAATTTGAAACGCTCCATACAGACGTTCTTCTTAGGGGCACAGTGAGTTTCAAATTTATGAAAAATGTCTGTCAATGTTGAATTTTCGTAGTCTAATTTCAGTGAATTGAAGAGCTTTCTTCCTTCCTTTCCAATACAGTTAAGGAAAATAGCCACTTTCACATTTTCTTTTACTGTCTCATTATCATTTCCACTTGCTCGTAGGTAAATCTTGAATTCTTGTATCCATTCTGCCCAACGGTCGGCAATATATTCATCAAATACCAGTTTATCTGGTCGTTCAAAATAGGCTTCAGCCATGCTTCAAATAGGTTCTTATTTTAACCTGACACCATGTAACATACAACAACTTAAGTTGTTGAGACCTTTTATAGGTAATCTGTATTTTTTATAACTCGATTAACAAGTCAGAACATTTATTCAAAATCTCAAAGTCAACATGACATGTCCAAAATATACAGGAACCTCTATACAAGTAATATATATTTCACACGGGTAGTTTCGACTGTGTCAAAGGCTACTTTGATAATCAGGTGAAAAAAGTTTTTTCCACCATTAACCTGAGAAATCACCATTATTCGAGGAGATCCTCTGATGAGAAGTTTGAAATGGGGATCCTTGGAACACTTTTCAGATACAAATAACCTTGGTAAAGTTATTGTGTTATTGATCATAGTAGGGAATTATGCCCCATCATAAAAGATGTATGTGTTGATACTATAGTTATACAAATATTCATCTTCGCCTGTTCAGTCGTTGGGAATATATTTGAAAAATATGTATATAGCTGTTCCAAGTTACGAGCTAATTCGAAAACTTGGAACAGTAATAGAATAGTCCAGTTCTAGTCAATTTATCGACTCGTGGACATACTTGGATTTGTTCTAGGGTTTTCTAAATCTATCCGGAATCAGTTTGTGATGAAGTAATCCAATGAATGAAATATTTCATTAATGATACATTATATTACCTAGCTTTTTGATTATGCATTTCATTAATATTTTAAGCGAGGAATCTCTTGAATATAAGTCCCAACAGAAAAATAGACTATATATAGTGAAATTTTATGTAGCAAAAAACTCTAAAATGGCGGTGGTGGTGGGTAGTGGGAAGGTCTTATCAGGTATTATTCAAAGTCAGTTGGAAAACACATCACCGCAAGCCGTCGGTCCCTTTGAAAGTTCAAAGAGTGTGGCAGCGCGGCCCGTTTGATGATCTGTTCAACTGACTTTGCATAAACTATACCTATTATGATCACTAGCAGGTAGGTACACTCAATCGCGCCTGTTTCAAGTTTTCGGCGAATTTTTACTTCCTAATTTCATGCAGGTAAACACTTCTATATCAAAATCACTCTGACACTCAAATTCTCACTTGTATTTTGTAGGCATTCACAATTTCATCTGGAATTCTAATGTATGGTTCATTTTCAACATCAAAATTTTAGTAATATGATGAAGAACGTTGAAAATTCACAGTGAATGGCATTGCATCTAAAAAGAAAATGAAAATTGAAATCTGAAATAATAACAGATGTTCATATTTCAGTGTTAGTAGTGGAAAAAATATTATCTATATACCCTAGGTGAGAATGCTATTATACAGGCTGTATCCAAATAACACCGAAATATTTCACGGGGTGTTTCCTTGAGATATTCTAGCAAAAAAAAATCATATAAACATGTGTCCTAACTTGCTCCGTTTTTGAGATGCAGGATGTTGAAGTTGAAAGTAATGATTGTTTTTATTTATGACCTCCCTATATAAGCTTTCATGGTGCCGAAATTCAGTATGGAGACAATTGAGAATTGAATAGAAAAAATATGTTATTTAGGTGTCATTTAGATATACACCCTGTATATCTCACTTCTCACCCTAGGTGTATAATATACTATTTTTTCCACCACCAGCTCTACAGAACCTATCATTATTTACTCCTTCTCAGGAGATCCCTATCTCCACCCTAAGAGTAAAGAACGCTCAAAATAGGCTGAGATGGAATAGAAGGTTCGCCCTCACTATTCCAAGCAGGGAACAATGGAAAGAGAACAGGGAGTCTAGTATGTTATACGGACGGATCGCGCCTAACTGACAAACAGGACTCATCAGGTGCAGGAATTTACCTAGAAGGAATAGGCATAAGGGAGAGCTACGCTCTTGGAAAGTATACCAGGCAAGAGGTGAAAGAGGGACCAGAGCAGAAGATTTACATCTGCTCGGATAGTCAGGCGGCTCTCAGGGCTGTCTGCCATCCCAAACCAAGCTCAGCTTTGGTGCAGGAATGTGGCGATGCTCTTGAGAAACTAGCTGAACAGAAGGAAGTCGAACTAGTATGGGTTCCGGGTCACAGGGGGGTGGCCGACGAGCTGGCTAGAATCGGATCCGCGACACCGTTCTGGGGACCGGAACCTGCACTGGGCATAACAAGAAGCCAAACTTCGTCTGCCCTTAACAAATGGGCGGACGAGGCACTAGAAGGATATTGGAGGCGTATAGGCGGCTGCAGGCAATCGAGAGACCTGGTGGCCGGTCCAAGCAAGCCAAAGACGGCTTGGTTACTGGGCAGGAATCGCCAAGTCCTGCGCATTCTTATAGGGATACTGACAGGGCACAACAGGTTACGCAGACACCTATCACTCATAGGTGTGGAAGATCGTCCCACTTGCCGTGAATGCGGAGAAGATGAGGAGACATCACTTCACTTCCTCGGAGAGTGTGAGGCGTATGGATTGATGAGATTCGAAATCTTCGGAGTAGATAAACTACAACAGGAAGATTTGGTCGATTTAGAGTGGACGGACATCCTGACCTCCATCAGAAGGACGGGGAGGTTCGGAAAGGACAACTAAAAGAGGGATGTGTAGATATGTGGAGAGCAGGGGTTGGCAAAAAGGGCCCATGGGGGTCTACTTGCCTGGCTACAGCCTCCCCACAATACTACTACTACTACTCCTTCTCAAGTCGTTAAGTGTGTTTTTACTACTAAGATCTCTGATGTAATAAATCCGAATTCATTGGTCTTATATGCGAGATTCACAGGAATGGCACTCGAATCTAGTAGGTGTTTATCAATAACGACTTGTCAATTGTCATATGCTGTCATGGTTACTAGATTTTAATGACAATTGAAAATAAATGCATTTATAGTGACAATTAGTACATTTTTCAGTTTCACAGAACGAGATATATATACTGCTAGTGGAGAAACAAATTCAATATACACCTTGGTGGTAAATAATATTACCACGGGACCTTACACCCCTCGGCTGAAGACTTGGGATATAATCTTGGTCCCTGGGTAATAATGATATTCTTTACTACCTTGGTGTATAAATAACTATTTCCACTGCTGGTTGATATGATTATACCTACCGCAAAATTGGAAATGGTGGGTATGGAGCTTATACGCTGTTGTTATTATAGATGATTTGCCCCAAAATGTCACTGCGTTTAAAGAATTTTCCTATCAGAGAGCCTAACAGAGAAATTCACTAGCTTGTCAGTGACCATAATTTGTATTGAAAAAGGTTTGGAGAAGAGGAAAAAATGGAGGTATAAAGAGGAAATATCAAATTCTTACTTATCTTTGGACGTTTCGGGAATGAATCTGATTCCGTTTTCAACATTAAAAATGGATTTTTCGTATTGCAAATTCGTATTTGTATTGACACTTCTCAGTTCTCAGTATGTTTTCATTACTCAATCTTGAATTTACCATTCTCATTTTCAGATTTCAGTAGTGAATACCATGTTCAATCTATATCAACTGAACAGGGAGCAATGCTATTGTCTCCGTTCAGAAGGATGCAAGCAGATCCTTGATTTTTCTCTTCTGGTTGTAAACTTCTTTTTCAATAATTTTAATATTATTCCACTCTGCCATAATTATGTTGTCCATCTTCAGTAAGGTTATGCTCAGCTAGTTTCAATTTGTCGATGTACCTATCTTTTCTTTATATTGTATTTATGTTCCTTCGTCCTTACTGATCGAAAGAGGTCTCTTGGTTTCACCTGTATAAAACTTTCTACAAAAACAAGGTATACTGTGAATGCAATTTTTTGACGACTGTTCATCATTTTTCGGTTTTGTTTGAGTTGCAATAGGTACAAAAAATCCATTTTTTTGAAACCGACACGAAAGTCATCCATTTTGATACCAAAATTAGCTCTTAAATTGACGTTTCTATGACTGACACAAAAGTAGATATGTTGCTAGGCAACATATTTAGTTCCTAGGAGCTAAAATTGAACTAAAGTTCCTAGGAACTGAAAACGATGTACTGGACGTCATCAAGAATAAACAACATTGTGACGGTTGGTTATTTGGGTTGACATGCATACCTGATTTGTTCCCGATTTCGGCAGATTTGGCATTTCATACCGATGCTGGAGATATAAATACACCTTATTATAGTTGAGTATTGGAATTATAAACATCTCAGTTGAGTATTTTTGTTTTAATCAGGAAAGCCTTCAAGATTCAAATACTTGCTTGATCTGTATTATTTCATTCGTTATTCCCGGGATGGAAAAATTGTTTTTGGATAATCACGGCAAGCAATAGTTTTTTTGTCTCAAACAACGATATTGTTCAACTTCATTTGATAATCAAGTCAAACACAGTGTAGTATGGAGAGGAATAAATAATCGCTATTATTATTGTTGATATGCTCACTAACCTAACATTTTCCACTTCTTGTTCCTATACCTGGCACTGGTGCGGTATTTGCCTTAAGAGCACCTGGTCCATACACCACTATGTCACTCTGTGGTTGTATTAATATTGAAACTACAATTCGAACATCCTTGAAAATTGAATAAACCTGCTGTTGATGCAGGTAGAATATTCTCACCACACGGATTATTTGTCAATATTGGTTGCATTGCATATACATATGGCACGGCATTGGTGGTTACTTCACATAGTCATTTGAGTTAATTGTTCCGGTTGCAAGAAAAATAGCATGTTTCATTCGGATCAAAAGTGACTTCGTTCGACTCGCAAATTTTGCTTTCGCTCGGCTTCGCTAAACGCTCCGCCTCGCAAATGCAAAATTCGCTTGTCAAACAAAGTGTCACTTTTGATCTTAATAAAACAATCTAGTATTTTCATGTTGATAACGAAACGTCCAGAGATAAGTAAAAATTTGATATTTT
Organism: Phaedon cochleariae; assembly: GCA_918026855.4. Lineage (NCBI taxonomy): Eukaryota > Metazoa > Arthropoda > Insecta > Coleoptera > Chrysomelidae > Phaedon > Phaedon cochleariae. The sequence goes on along the minus strand of OU896711.1, from coordinate 24,279,486 downwards.
TACTATATACCTGTATTTCTCTTTTCCAAACCTTTTTCAACACAAATTGTCAGTAACAAGCTAGTGAATTTTTCTTTTAGGCTCTCCGCTAGGAAAATTCTTTAAACGCAGTGACATTTTGGGTCAAATCATCTCATTTTTCCTAACTACACGTATCTTCAAATAGTATTCATATTTTCATTTTTTATTTCATAGAGACGAGGTGAGGAAATCCCAAAAAAATTTGGAATAATGAATGTACCACCACCGGATTGACCTACAGACAGTATTCAATGATTTCTTTTCGTATTTTCATATATAATATGCAGTCGTTGCGTTATGCATACATAGGTATATTCAATTCAAAATTGAATGCAGAATATCCCGCACTGTGCGGCGTCGGCGGCTTTGAAGTATCCTTTGAAGTGAGTGCAGGTGCGCCACGAGACTCTGCAATTGTTTTTGAATAAACTTTCAATCCATGTTCCTGAATAATAAAAATATCATGACACCCATGACAGCTTGGTGCTCGTGAGTTATTTTGTTTTATATTAGATCAAACCAAGGAAGCGAAATGAAAAATCGAAAACACAGCATAATAATAAGTATCCAGTGTCCAATTAACTACCGGAATACAAAATTGAAAACATAATGTTTTCGATTATAAATACAGATATTTCAATCAATCAAAAACGTGTATTTTGAAATAAGTTGAATAACCTATCTAATCTCATTTGGGCAAATAACTGACAATCGATCAAGGATTCATTCTTTTTCACGAGAAATATGGAATATTGTAGATCAACTATGTTTATTCTGTCTGGAGATAAAAAAGTGCATTGCGAAAAACAAATAAAAAATATGCATTTTTATTTATGACCCACTTTTTAACAAAACAAATTCGAGATTAGCAATACAAATAAAAACTACTAAGGAGCTCGTTACGATTTCAACATCTTTATAAATAATCTTAGGTATAAGTTCATGTTTTCTCTGAGTGGAGTGAATTATTCAAGACATCATAAATGGAACAATGTCATCTCCACAACGTGTATTAAACTAAGAAAAAATATAATGGGACATGTTCCGAATACAATGGTCTAATATCAGATATTTGAAATAGTAATTCTACAATCATTGAAAGTCACAAATATTCCCTTCATTTTTATACGAATTTTCTCGAAAACATCGACTGACATTACCTATACGTTCTGAAAAGCCTAGCTTTAATGAGAAAGAGTGTTGCACAAAAATAAGGGCTTTGCGAGACCAAGAGTCTAGTCTGTGTTCAGAAGAACATTCAATTCCAGACTATTTCCCCCTTATCCCTTGAACCCATCATGCAAATTTGACGAAAGACTGGTGCGATTCTAAGATCTTTGCGGAATTATTCAATAACTTCTCCCCATATGACTCCACATACTAGGCTTATAATTATTGGCCGAGGCATCTTTTATGATGTTACAAAATCTGTTTTGTAGTGGTCTGAAATCTGTTATCCGGTGATAGGACATTCATGGTATGTACGAAACTTTTGCACCACTAGCTATGGAACCTCTCATTATGTACTTCTTGTCAAGGCGTGAAGTGTGTTTCCTCTACGAAGCTAGCTTTCATCATGTTATGAAATACTTGTTCATAAAAACGTAGCCAGATAGCCACCTCTGTATAATCAACCAGAATTCACTGTTTTGATGCGAGTTTAGTAGGTAGTCATCTATACGCTGTCATGGTCATGGCAACTAGATTTTTATTAACATTGAGAAGTAGTGCTTTCATAGTGACAATAGGTCCATACTTCAGTTCTACAGAACTATATAATGATTGAAATATATTGCTAGCGGTGAAAACATTTCAATATACACCTTGATGTGTAAATTGGTATAAAACCTGTTCCCTATAGTAGTACAAAAAACAAAGGTTATTTTTGTAAAGTCACGATTTTCGAGTTTGTAGTGGTGAAATACCAGTTTTGTAGCGGTTTAGCTTTTTCTACTAATAATTGAGTCGAATTCGAAGCAACGATGTCGAGTGCCCCTCAGAAGTCCTGAATACTGCATAGGAGCAGCCAGTAAGAGAAAAAGCTAGATAAGCTCTGTCAGCATGATTGGGTGGACCTTTAGATAAATGACCCACCTGGGAGCTGATTCGGAAAAAAATGTATTTGATGCCAGGATTTTTTTCTGGAACCTCAGGAGGGTGAACGAAAAATCATGGGGATTGAAAATCAAAACAATTCATCGATTAACCAAAAAAAAAATGATAAAACCAAATGGTCGTCTATATTGCTGGTCTGTTGATCAAAAAGGTTCCAGTGATTTCAGCTAGAGCTAGGGGAGCTCGCTGACCTTCAACGGCTACTATGCCTGATCATTTCAGGAGGGATGTCCTCCATACAAACGCGGCAGCCATGCCAACCTGGAGAGGGACGTCAAGACAGTTCCTATCATTAGGAAATCGAATTCAAAACGAGGCGCCTGAAGGATTCCATCAAGAAATTGAGTGAAAAAAATCATGAAATATAAGAATAAACTTAGGAAAGTCTTTCAAAAGTTCTCTACTTGAAGAGGGACGAACAAGAAAGACGATCAATCTATTTCATGATATTTTGCGGAGGATTTTTTGTTCAAATGAACAGTGCTCAAATTAATAGATCTTCGTTTTTTTAATTCCAAAAAGTATTTCCGGGGGATATTTTATAATTACTGTGTGAACGAATTTCATATCTTGTTTTTGGGCTTTCTGGGGTAGGCTATCAACATCCTAGAGGGAAAGGAGTGCGGCGAAACTCTTTCAAATTTCAGGGTTTTTGGGTTAGGGTTCACACTGTATATATTTGCGGCAAAGAAACGAGCCGAGTCAGACAAACCAGTTTTATTTTTCCCAAACTTGCTATTTATCTGCAAACTGACAGATCAAACTTTAAATTTTGCCGCCTGACTGATTCACAATTGAATGAAAGAAAAATAGGAACTTAGCGGAGTCCAGTACTTAATTCTTATAAAGATGTTATTAGCATCAACTCACCTGACAGATCAGGCACACTGCTACTCAAATAAACGTATTTCAGCGCAGTTGGAAACCACAAAATTCTATTCAATATCAGACACTTCGCTGGTGATAAAAGGAATTTAATCGTAGGTGCCACTCTCTGATACGCAATGAATCGAAATTCACTAGGACCACGAAGAACGACAATTTCGTGAAAAAAGTGAACAGACTTTTCGACGCTCTACATAAAAACTGGCGTAGGTACCACACGGAAAATAGTAATCCGAAATATTTAGCTCCAGTGCAGTACTCGTGGGGTGGTGATAAGCCAAATCCAGAAATGAAAAGGATGAAATTGGATGGTTGTATGCTACTCTATATCAGTTTCGCTACAGAGGCGGCGTGCCCCCACAGGAACCCCGCAGTTACGCCAATGTGACAGACATTTATCAACAGCGAATTGTTGCTAGAGCACAACCATTTCAAGGGAAAATATTACACAATTTTGATGCTTCATCATTCTCACCCTGTTATGCAACATCTGTTGAAATCATGGTTTGTAACAACAATATGGAGAAATGCGCGCAAGAAAGTATATCAACATGTTTGAAGCCAGAGGATTGTAGGTGGATAATGGATAACGAAAAATGGTTTGATGGTCAGCAGTTGCCAAGCACAGTGAAAGAGATATGATTGATGAAGAGCTTATCGACGGTGAAATATTTTTCACCTTTCATACAATTTCTTTGTTATCGAAATACTTGGAAATTATATTATGTTCAAGGTGACGGTACCGAAATCGAGGAAGGCTTTGTTGCGAGAGCGAGGATGGCGAGGATCTGCAAAACGATCAGTCAAATATTGATATCGAATTCAAATATATATATGTCATCGTGTTTTCATGTCATAAGAATATAAATATAAGTAATATAAAATTGTATTGATGTATTTTTATTCTACTCATTTATTTTCTCATTTTTCGTATTCTTACCTAAAATTGAAACCGCGGAAGTTGATAACTGTCTGCCACGGTTTTAGCCACTGCTTTTTTTTGTCATTGTCAATTTCAGGGGATTTTTATTTTTCATACAAGAAAAGATCTTTAAGATGATGTTCAATGTGCACTATACACGTTTCTGTACTGAAATAGTACAGATAGCAACAGTGTATTTTAATAAAATTGTTTTGATATTAATTTGATACAAGTAGTGTTGATTCACAACTCTTTCGGTGTGGAAATAATATTCGCAGAAATACCTTAATACCAGTAATGTAAAAAAACTGGTTACTCACATCACTATAGGTGTATATATCTTGAAAGAAAAATATTTGTGTGAATATGGGTTGTTCATAAGTGATAGTCCCATGAGGAATATAAGAAAGACTCACTTTCATGACTGAAGTTATGGAAAATAACACCTACCGGTGTTTTTTCTCGGCACATATCTAGTTTTCGATTCATGAATAGTATCATTCGAAGTTTACTTCAGTTTGAATTCAAATAATGAGTAGGGATAATTCTGATTCCGAATTCAGTTTCGAAATTTTATATTACGAATTACACCTTCGAAAACCACGACATCAAATCTTCAATACTATACGATAGGATAGTACAATTTAATTCTAATGGCCTGGTATTGAAATAAACACCATTATTTTTCTTAGAGTTGTAGTGAAATCAAATGGCTTTACTGAATTCACATAATTCGCACTAAAAATCTCAAACCACAAATAATTCCGAATAATTCACAATGTAAAGTCGTTTGGCGATCATGAGGTGTGAATTCACATAAGCAGACATATTTCAAAGATATCAAGGTAACCAAATTATTCATAGATTTTTTCTCAGATCATCAAAGAGGTTGGATAGAATGAGAATATGATGTCATAAATCGCATATGTGGTTGTGAGTGAATTTACTGATTGAAATTTTTGAGTGAATTCTCAACTCAAACTAGATATTTCATCAAGTTTTCCTATCAATGAAAATGTTTATAACAAATTTGATGAAATCGGATAATAAATTTCCATTTTACACAGTCATTAGGGTGGAATTTCAACTCAATCGGGCGTGGATCGAAATTGACTCATTATTGTGTGGACATTGAGTGAAATTTTACTCAATTTTTTTTTCAGTGTACCACATACTGTATACTGTCCTTCACTGGATGCGAATATATCAGTATCGATGACCACATGCATTTTTATACGCACAAATATTAACACACTATCAGCAGACTATGGATCATTTATTACACACCACAAATAAAACTTGAGGTCACGTATTAATAGCGAAAAAAATTGTGACGAAATTATGGATCGGTTCAACGACTTGCCTCTGGGACGACAAACAATCGCATTCGGCTGAAAAACCGATAACAAGGTTATTGCCATCATCTCAAAAAGCGACGATAAGAGGTAAATTAAACAAATTGTGATAAAATAGCGGTATTTTTTCCGGAACACACCCACCAGTGTACTCAGCTAGGGAGCTAACAATTTTGAATAATTTGCTCATCGGGCAGAGACACTGAAATGTAAACACCAGAAACTTCTGGTAGACTATAATCGGGTCGATTCTGTTCGGATCTTGATATAACATTCTTAAGACAACAATATTGTCAAGATAATAAAATATAACAGTATTGCAATTGCAATTCTGTATTCTGTGTAGACAGTAACTGCTAGATTGATCATAAGTTCAAGTGATTACAATCTTGTTGAAAAATTGAGAATTTTTGAGCTGACAATACACTGGTTTCACACATTCGTTGAGTGTTAGGTAATCACTATTCTATGAAGAAGTACGACAGTTCATGATTATCTAACCTCACAAATTGGTCTGTCCTGCACTGACATTTTCAAAATTATAATATTCCTATTGAAATATTGTTTAAATTTGGTGGATTTGGTCGTCTTTGTGCAAATGGTGCAAGTAATCAATCATGTCCCGAAATATAAAAACAACCAAAAGCCGAGTGAAAATGATGGCTTATTCAAGCGAAATAGCTTGATAAACTTAACATCAGGCAAAAGTCAAATGGATTGCTGGTGTTTCTGATGATATTCCGAAATTGTTGTCTGATAATTTCTCTATAAATTGAAATTTTAAGGAAATGTTTTTTGTTATACAAGTGAACTTATATGTTTATAAAGCACCTATTTTCTGAATTTTCAATAATTCCTCTACGACTTGAAACTGTAAGGAAAGGTTTTCAAGTAGTTCGTTGAAGTGAACTTCTCATATATTTATAATCACCTATTTTCAAAATTTCCAAACACTCACATCATTTTTTGAGTTGATCTTAACGAGCCCTTTCTTTTGATACCCTTATTGTAGAAGTAGATTGAACCTAACTATTCCGCCATCTCGGATGGTCCATATTGGATTCATAATGACGTCACTTGTTTTTTTCGAGTTACTTCCAACAATTCTTTTTATTTTATACCCATACTGAAGAAGTGCATTAATGATAACTATTCCGCCATCTTGGATGGTCTGCCGTATGGGATTTGGAATGACGTCACATTATTTTTCGAGTTGCTCTAAACGAGCCCTTTCATTTGATACCCATATTGTAGAAGTGCATTGAAAATAACTATTCCGCTATCTTGGAAGGTCCGCCGATTTATAATAACGTCACACACTTTATCGTGTATTGTCATCCAAACCATCGAATATTATGAACTAAACGGGTGTATAAAAAATTTTAGAAGATGTCTACTTCAAAATTGAGTTCAAAGATTCCACCCGAACAAACATATACTTACTGTTATGTTCGAACCTCAGATTCCGGCACATCACTAGATGCTAATAAAGGAACAGAAGAAGATGTCAGCTGTCTGTCAAGTCAGTGTCAGCTGTCTGTCAAGTCAACGTCATGTCATGTTTTGTCCATGTCATACTTACCAGTGAGGACACCTCTCCCGCGTTTTTGTACATTACACATGTAGAGTTGATAAAATATAGCGTTCCCAAAATTACAGAATTAACTACTACTTACTGGGTATTCTCTACTTCCTAACGAATCTAAGGGTTATTGTGTGCCCGTCTGCCAAAGAACACAACACTCACATACATTGCAAGATCTTTCAATTTAATTTAATTCAATGAACACATGAATTATATACAAGCATATATAGGTAACAGGTAACACCTGGTACCACCCACTATATCTCTTTTATTTTTAAAATTATTAGTTTCTTTTTTTACTTTTCATCTTTGAATTACTATTGAACAGATACATTTTCACTATCTGAAAAAGATTTACAGGAAGCAAAAAAAGTGTATAAATTCCAAATTGAACACACCACGCCTGCTCAATATATGCATCTTCTGTATTTCTGATGATTAGGCCATAACAATGATTACAATATTGATTCCCGGTGATCACCGCCAATGAGAATTAAAAATCATACTGGTATAGCCACAGACAGAGTAATCGATTCTCAAATATGAATGTGCAAGTATGGTATCTTGCATATATTTTCATCGAACATTACACAATCGATAAACTTTGCATAGGAATTTTTATTTAGGCGATTTTTGAACTCCAAATACGTCTAGTGTGACGTCTAGACAGAACAGGCTATATTTAAGATGGCGGTTATAATCATAGAACTTTAAAATGTAGGATATCATGAACAACAAAGTTAGCAGTAGTTAGGTATCATGACTCAATTTCACCATGAAGGACATGTCATTTTGCCTTCCAACAATCGATCAGTATATTTGCTACGCACGGCGCTATACGATGAAGTTCACTCTATACAATAACAATAATAATCAACAAGCAAAATGAAAGTTGTCAGCTCCAATTTTATGGGAACTCATCCAAAATGTGACATGCGAGGGTTACTTTCATTATTCGATTCTGTTGCAAGATGCTTCGAAAGAGATATAAAGATGCGTTTCGAACGTACCACCAACATCAAAATCCTTGTCATATAAATTATCTTCATTTATTACATGAACGCCTGCTGTGCAGAATGTAGGTTCTTCAAATAAAGATATTTTTCATCTGTCCCAAGGTCTCTGCAGTGCCCACAGTGACACAAAGAAATGGAATAATGAATTACCATTTTGTATCCACTGAATATTTGGACGAAGTAAGCATAAATCGATTTTTGGGATAGCCATTCCACAAGATTTTATGAAAGAACTCACGAGTAAAGTGCTCTCCAGGGAGGCTAGGGAAGAATTTTAAAAAGTTGTCATCGTGTATTTGAAATGAATCGATTTTTGAGAAATCTGAGATGATTTGACTTGTAAAAACACCCAGTACTCAAGATTTCATGAGGGCTAGGAAAAAATGTTTCATCATGTACTCTCATGAGATGAATTATTTTTGATAAAATTGAGGTGATTTGACTTGCGAAAATACCCAGTCCGCAAGATTTTATGAAAAACCATAGGAGCAGAGTGCTCCCCAGGGGAGCTGAGGAAAAGATAAATTGATTTTTGACACAATTGAGGAGATTTGACTTACAAAAATACCCAGTCCACAAGATTTAATGGAAAAATACACGAGTAAAGTGCTCTCCAGAGGAGGCAGTGGAAAAAATCAGAAACTTTTCAGGGTGTAGTTCGATGAGCTATAAATAAATAAAAAAATAAAAATAACGATTTGTTGGCGGGAAATGACCAATACGCAGCATTTTATTCTAGTCCGCAAATTATATACAGTCAGTATTACAAGGGTATTACTCAAAAACGTCCCCTATTGTGAATAAAAGCAATATAAGTAAGTAATATTTATTTTCGAAACAGAACAATTGTTGGTGAACCTGTATAGGTTAGATTCCATGTGAGTGGGGCGAATACCTCCCCTCCACTGCGACCCCAGATGGGTCTATTGTGCCTCACCCCTAGAGGTTACAGTTCACCGTACAATCCACATCTTTTTACAAAGTTCATGGTTGAATTGGGTGAGATTTGTCTGAAATCGATAGGTTCTAAATTGGTAAAGCCAAATGTGTCGAACCTTAGTCTTTCTAAGCTAGAGCATGAACATAATATGTGTTCAGCAGTTTCGTCTTCCACACAAAAGAACCGACAGTCCGTTTGTTGGTTCAGACACATCCTTCCCAGGTGGTATCTTAGCCGACAGTGTCCCGTAAGGTAAGCAGTCCACTAGTCCAGTCAGAATTCGCAGGTTACCCCTGCTCCATTCTAGGATCTGCCTGGTTATTTTTTCCGATGGTTTAGGCAGGAACGCCTTCGAATGGGTTAATCCTGGTAATTAAGACCAGTACGTGAGTGTATAAGTACACGTATATGTTTCATAAATGTAAAGTGATTTTGTAAATCAAACGTGGATAGTCATCAGTCATTATCGAACGTTACCTACCATTGTGTTGGTGTTTAAATTATCGATATGTCAAGTACTTGTCAAGTGAACACACAAAATTTGATACAACGTTTATCTAATATTCGAAAAATTAGATTCTGAGTATTTTTCGATTATTTCATTAGTTTTTCCTCGAATGTTTCAAACGTTTACGATACACGTTAGTCTCTCACTAACTTGAGCGACACCTCTATCCTCGATTACAAACCATTGAATAGGTATCACTTGAAATAGTAGGTAGACCACGTGCGGTTTGAACAGTTGATTCAAATTCAAAGAGTATAATCCATGAGCTATTTGATCGTTTTTAATTAACCAAATCATATGACGCTGTGTATCAATATATACGTCCCATAATCATATACTGATTTATTTGGATTTAAACGTTTAGTTATTTCGACGTTAGTGAGTTAACTGGGATACGAGGGCATTTAGAATAGTTATTTATGTATCAATGGCGTAAAATGGTATGCGTCCCAACCCAAATAACTAAATGCTAACCGTATAACAATGCTGTTCATTCTTGATGACTCCGCAGTACATCCTATTCTGTTCCTAGGAGCTAAAGTTGCACTAAAAGTGTTGCATACTAGTGATACTAACATACCTATGTTTGTGTCAGTAATAGAAACGTCATAATTCAAGAGCGAATTTTGGTACTAAAATAGACGACTTTTGTGTCGGTTACAGAAGAAATTATTTCTTTCTCTCCAGCAAGAAATTCTGTCAATTTTTTATAGCAAGAGAATTATGATGGTTTTTGAAGTGAACATTCACTTTGCCATATCGAAGATCACAATATATTTGAATAAATATCGTGTTTGACTGAAAGGGTCCTTTTTTTCAGTGTTCCATAACTCATACAGGGTGCTTCAGAGATGTGGTGACAAAAGCCTAGGGGAGATTCCTCCCAACAATATATGAAAAAAGTTCATATGAACATGGGCCCAAAAAATTAGTCATTTTATTAATATCTTCGAAACGCTTGAGCCCATTTGAATTGGATTCTCATGGTTTATTCACACAATCTTCAGGCATTTACTAGATCATTTAGATTCAATCCAGAATTTTCAGGGGCGCACTCATCGAGCAAGTTGTTTTTTTTGTAAAATACGTCACTATCTGTTATTTCTCGGGATCTTTCCGAATATTCAACTACAAATACAACATGTCTGATAAATTTTTCGTATCTTGCATCATTTTCGAGAGAAACCTATATACCAGATAATACCATACTTTGGCATATATCTGAACTCCATGTCCCCAAAAAACACACATACGTTTTTCAAACGTCTATGATGTCACATTCACATGCACTGATTGAGAAACATGTGTCTCTATCAGGTAAAATCGACTTAAACAATTCGCGGTTTTGAACGTATATAGGAAAAGACGAATGATTAAACGTTATTAACGTTAAATTCCTCTACATAAATAAAACACGACTATTATACATCTTCAAATGTCTCATTCTCAACGTTTTCATGGACGTTTTATATTCTTATGTTTTCAACGTGAATTCAATCTCAACACTGTAAGTTCTACAAACGTTTCTTTTATAAAATGAATTTTTCCTGAAAAATAACCACTCTTTCAGTGCCTAATTTCAAATATACATTGTTCTCCAATTTGAAGTGGGAATGAAAGAACTGAAGTTTCCTAGACTGAAATAGATGATTGGGCACAAAACTTACCGAAGTTCAGATTTGCTCCGTTCCGCTGCTAAATCGCATCAAAGTTTACTAAGAGGTTTATTGAAATTTTTCGAAAACCGCTGAAGCAATTCCGATGACTTATCATTAGGATTAACTGACTTCCATCAGTTCCATCATAGATTCTTATATATATAGTTTTAGGTTACTCAGACTATTTAGAGGATGTAAACCATACCCTTATCACTGTCATCATAAGAATCGTTTTAGTGGTTTTAGAGGAATTTTGTCCAATTGGTCAATTTCCATATTAGATTTTAGATTAGATTTAGAATGGGGCCTTCGGGCTATCTGCCTCCACACCGCGACCTTTTCAGATCTATTGGGTCTGCCCTCAAAATCGATTAGAGTTCTTCGGCTAGCCCCGTCTTCTCTATGAGACTCCATAGGCTAGCTTTCAGATCCCCTGTGTATCTCTGGGCTTCTGGTTTTTCCTCACCCAGCGTAAGGAACCTTAGTCTTGACAAGCCCTCACAGTGGCAAAGTATGTGTACTGCTGTTTCCTCCTCTTCCTGACAGAACCTGCACAGCAGTTCTTCAGTCAGACCTATCGTACTCATGTGTTTGTTGAGCCTACAATGCCCTGTGAGAAGTCCCACTAGTATTCTAGTTGAACTTCGTTTCTGGCTTAGTAGATATTCTGTGAATGTTGGCGATGGTTTTTTAATAAACTCTTTTGCCTGTCTCATTCCTGGCGATTTGTTCCACCATTCTTGAGATTTGGTTTGCATCCATGATTTGATACTAGTCTTTTGTATAGCTTTCGCAATACCACAGAAGGGTTCTGGGCCATTCAGAGCTTTGTTTGCTCCTGCTCGGGCAAGTGAGTCTGCCTCTTCATTGCCCTCGTACCCTGTATGTGCTGGTACCCATGCTAGTCAGTCTGTTCTGACTGCCCAGTGCATTTAGGGTTTCTAAGCAGTCCCATACTAGTTTTGAGTTAACTTGCATAGAGTTGACTGCTTTGATTGCCGCCTGGCTATCTGAATAGATTGCAATGGTTTTGCCTTTAAACTCTTGCCTTATCAATTCTTTCACGCAATGATGTATTGCAATAATTTCTGCCTGAAACACCGTCGCGTATTTACCTAAGCTCAGTGAGATTCTTGTCTTTGGCTTGGCCCCATAAATACCAGCTCCTGATCCAAACTCAGTTTTGGAGCCGTCCGTATAGACAGCAATGTCTGCATTGATAGGAGGTCCTTCCTTCCATGCCTCTCTGTCCGTTATACTTATTTCAAAAGTTTTTTCAAAGCTATATTTTGGAATTATGCCATCCGTTGGCATTCCCATGATGGGGTCGCTTTCCAACTCTTCATATAGCTTTCTATAGTCTTTACCGTGCGCGTTGCTTATGGGTGCTTGACCCCTTGACAATCTACTCACGACTGCTCTGGCTTCGCCTTGAATATATATTTGTAGTGGTGGTAGGTTCCAGAGATTCACGGCTTGACTTGATATTCAAGCTACTTGACTTGACTTGACTTGAAATCAAGTCAAGTTCAAGTCAAGCGAAAGTTTTTTAATGTCAAGTCAAGTCAAGTAATTATTTATCAAGTACTTGAAAAATCAAGTAGTTCTATCAAGCTACTTGATTTTCAGCAGTTTTATTGTGTATCTATACAGCGTGACTCACGGTCGATGTTATAGGTTAGACGTTTATGGAGAACGCGACGCGGGATTTTTCTGAAAATTTCGCATACACCAAAAATTCCTGGAGTTGAAAAATCTCGATTTTTCGCACTCTATATCTCCATAATCTTTTCCGCCATACCCCGAGTGTCATGTATCGATGAAATCAACTCTTCAAGGAGAATCTGAAAATGCAATAAAATACAGGGTGTTCAATTCGAAATAATAAAGTGGTTCCTACTTTTCTATAGAAGCGGCAACGTCGTGATTTTGAAAATATATTAGATCGATAGTACCGGTGATGAAATGTGAGATGCGAAATTTTCAGAAAAATCCTGCGTTGCGTTCCTATCATAAACGTGAACATCTAACCTACCAACTACCGTGAGTCACCCTGTATATAACTGATGAAATGAAAATGGCATCGTAAGACTGACTGCGCGATCGATTCAGTCAGCTCGGATCTCGGGGAACCCTCGTATTTTGTCTAAGCGTGAGCGAGCTTGCAGAAATATACGCCGTGCGACTCGTGCGTATCGAGATCAAGTATTATCAAGTAGCTTGATTTCAAGTCAAGTAATAAATATCTCAAATTCAAGTCAAGTCAAGTACGTAATTTGCCACGAGCTTGATTTTCAAGTCAAGTCAAGTAGTTTGTTAAAATATCAAGCTACTTGACTTGATGAATCTCTGGTAGGTTCAAGAGGACCTCTAAAGCGGCTGTTGGAGTGGTTTTCATTGCACCAGTGGCACTCAGGCAAGCTTGCCTTTGAATAGCACTGAGCCTTCGAATCACTCCAGCCTGTTGTGTCTTTGGCCACCAAACTACTGACCCATATGCTATCATAGGCCAGATGACGCTGGCATAGAGCCATGTGGTCATTCTTGGTTGCAGTCCCCAATTTTTTCCGCACATTCGTCTGCACAGATTGAAGGCTACTGTACTTTTTTGAACAATTTTTTGTAGGGGTTGATTCCATGTTAACTTATGGTCAAAGATGACTCCTAAGTATTTTGCCTCTTGGGCGAACGGAATTTCTACCCCGTTGAGTACTGGTGACTTTAATCCTTCCGTGAAATTCAATATAGTGGTTTTATGAGGGTTCACGGTGAGTTCCTCCTCTTTACACCAATTGTCAATTATGTTTAGAGCGATTTGTGTGAGCTCCGAGACCGTACTTGCGAATCTACCTCTAGCGATAACCGCCAGGTCGTCGGCATATCCTAAGCAATAATACCCTTTGGATGTTAGCCTTTTGATCAGTTCGTCTATTAGAATGGCCCATAGTAGGGGCGATAATACTCCTCCCTGTGGGCATCCCCTATCTGCTCTAGCTGTCAGAGTTGTCTCGCCAATTGTGGATATGATAACCCTATTTTTCAAATTGACATTTATCCACTGGCACAGGAGTAGCGGTACTCCTTTCCTTGCTAGGGCATTAATTATAGAATTTGTTGATGCGTTATTGAAAGCACCTTCTATGTCTACGAATGTTGTTATAGCTATTTCTTTGTCCTCTATCGACTTTGCGAGTAGCCTGTTCAGATCATCCAGTGCTAAGTCAGTTGACTTGCCTGGCTGATACGCATATTGGCGTTCGTTGAGCGGGTTTCTTTGTAATACCTCGTCTCTTATGTATCTGTCTATCAGTCTTTCCAGCGTTTTGAGCAGGAACGACATTAAACTTATTGGGCGGTATGATTTTGGCGTTTTGTCACCCACCTTTCCCACTTTGGGAAGGTAGATGACTGTCACCTTCTGCCATACTATGGGTATATATCGTATTGCTATACAAGCCTTGAATATACGACACAAATGTGGAATTAGTATTTCCTGCCCCTTTTGAAGCAGGATGGGGTATATTCCATCTACTCCAGGGGATTTATAAGGTTTAAATTTATTAATAGCCCACCTAATTCTGTTTGGCCTCGATATCTCTGTAGCTAGCCTCCATTCTATGGCAGTTGGCCTATTCGGCCTGCCAATGGTGCTGTCTGCCACTATCGGCTCATTTAGAATTACTGAGGCCGGAAAGTGTGCTTCAGTGAGCATTTTCAGACTCTCCTCAAAAGTTGCTGTGTAGGTATTGTCATTCTTCTTTCCATATTAGGAACCCTTGTATTTTATATCAATAATCCAGCTTTCTCTTTACATATTTATTCCTGAAATTTGAGCACACCCCTTTAATACTGAACGATCCAAGGCCGCCAACCACCGTACCTGTAAAAAGAGCCGTCATGATACGCCAATAATTTCGTTTGGAATTAAGCGAACATTTTTGGTAAATCTGTACGAATGCAAGTTACCTTCGAAATGCAGCACACAAGTATATGCTTCGAAATGTAATTTGTATCAGAAAACTTTTTTTTCTGAGAATTGTACTAAGTAATCGAATGCACCAATTATATACATGGGATGCAGAATCATAAGAATTGAAAATTAATAATTTCAGTATGATTGAAGCCTGAAAGCAACAATGAACTGACAGATAGGTGAACATCAGTCAACTTACCAAAAATAGTTCGATTATTGGGATGGATTTATGGTACTTTTCCAGTTTGAACTGAAAAGCCACTCAATTAGTTATTTCAAATAAATCTGTATTCATATTATACAGGGTGGAAACTTCATGTGTAAATAATTCTCTAGAGCCTCAGGATAACATTCTTGGGAAAATGCGATAATATGTCCATTGAGATTCCAGTTCATTCCGAAGAAACGAAAGACACTTATATGAAATATTACGAAACTGAAATTTTGATAGTATATCATCATGATTTGGTATCTATACAAAACTGTTCGAAATTTCTAAAAATGGGCTCTCTATTTTGAGAGGGGCACACTGTAGGTATTCTATACCAGTATACAACCCATATTACCCGTTGACTAACTTCAATGATTTTTTTCTCATTATGTATTGGAATCCATTTTTTACTGTTATCAAACGTTTGTTCGAACGTGTGGAAAACGTTGATTTTATCTTTCAACGGAATTAAAAACAATAATTAATTGGAGTATTATACGAATTTTTGGGGATGCGGGGGTACTTTTATTCAGATAATGACAAAGTTGACATTCCAAGTGCAATATTAACACGTTATTGTTTGATATACAATGTTCAATAATCCCAAAATTGCAATTCCTTATGTGATCAGGAATTGCAAAGAGACGCTGTTGCATTGATTGTGCTCCGAGTTGTGTTCTATATAACTAAAGACTGATGAACAATATTAATTGCTCATCAGAACTTCCACTGATTTACAACTACTCGTATGAAGTTTGTACTCACTTGAATAAAAGCAGATACAACGGAATATGAGAAACGAAAACACAGTAAGTGCTGAGTACGTAATTATGGACCAATTACACGTGATCATTCCACCATCAATCAGATTATTCCATTCATTGAAAAAATTTATGAAACGTTCGTTTGAACGTGTAGAAAACGTTGATTGCTTCTCAAATAATATAAGGAACCGGGACTCTTCACATTTCACAAAATTGGTATTTCGTGTGCGATCTAGAAGGTGACTAGTTGACGAATAAATATTTCTTTAAAATGATAAATTCTCATGGTTCAGAACCTGGAGAAAGCAACACAAATTGATATTCATTTCAGGTTTTTTGAGACTGTTCTTGTGACGAGTCACCAAAAGATTTTTTTATCAGACCTACCGAGTTTGAGATGTTTTGTGATTGCTCAACATGA
Source organism: Phaedon cochleariae (assembly GCA_918026855.4). Classification (NCBI taxonomy): domain Eukaryota; kingdom Metazoa; phylum Arthropoda; class Insecta; order Coleoptera; family Chrysomelidae; genus Phaedon; species Phaedon cochleariae. The sequence continues at coordinate 24,263,112 of OU896711.1, read as the reverse complement.
TGTCAAAACGTTACATGAACGTTTTAACTTAACCCATATTTTAAAAATACGTCAGAATATACATTGAAGGAACGTTTATGATATTAGTATATCTAACTCATTGCAGGTTACATAGACGTTTCAACTTATCCCATATTTGGAAAATACGTCAGGATATACATTGAAGAACGTTCATGATATTAGTATATCTAACTCAATGCAGGTAACGCCATCATAACGTTGCATTATTTGTGTCTCGCGGATTATATATGATTGAGAAATTACATTTTCATGAGGTTGAGATGAAACAGCCTTTTTTAATCAAAATCAAAATTGTTGAATGTCATATACTCACTCACACAGATAGAAAAGATTTCTTGATTCAATGCGGATCAGCATTAATTCAACCCTCTTGAATATGTCCAACCAAAATTTGCTAGATTTTTCTACGGAACTTTGCCTTATGCATAAGAGAAAAAATCTGGATTCGAATGGATATTTATTCACAATCTCAGTAGGTACGTATTGGCCGAAGAAAGAATAAATTAGTTTATTTCAAGTTGATCTCCCATCATAGTTCATGTTCTTGAATCAAGAAATTTCGATCATGCTACAAAAAGATTATGTCTCATTATAATAAGTGGATATTTTTACAGAAGATCCTTATTTTCTTGTGCTAAGAGAATATCATGTAGAAGGATATCAAAATACAGCTAACTATTAGAGTATTGATGGTCTTTCCATAAGAGGAATAAAATAAACTCTCACACTTGTTAAAGTTTATGCAAAGTCAGTTGAACAGATCATCAAACGAATGTCTGGCTACGCTGCCGCACTCTTTGAACTTTCAAAGGGACCGACGGCTTGCGGTGATGTGTTTTTCCAAATGAATTTGCATAAACTATAAATAAAAAACTTCATTATCAAAACTCGGTCATCCTATTATAACATAACAAAAATGAGAACATGTATAATATAAATGGAAACAGATATACTCAATAGTAAAATCATCAAATCGGTACTCTCTGTAGCTTAATCTAGAAGCCGGAATATTAATTTTCCTAGATTATTGTGATTCGCTGTGTGATTTGCTGTCCTCGTCTCTTTCCCCAGGATGTCACTGTGCTTGAATGCTGGACCTCGAAAACCTAGAGAAAAGAGAAAAATCATTTCAAAAAATGTTTTGCGTGTTCTGCATAGTGACTCGATCAATGGAAATCATTAACCGCTTATACATATATAGAAATTGCTTCAGAAGAATCAACATTTTCATTCTACACAGCCAGGCATTGTCGAAAACAAACGAAATTCTGAGACAATCAGATATAGTTTGACACTTTTCAGTGTCATACACTAAGCAGCACAACTTTCAAAGAAACATCGGTCTCGAAACGTCCAAAGATGAGTTAAAATTCGATATTTTTCCAATATATCTATATTTCTTTCCGTCAAACATTTTTTCAAACAAATTGTCATTGACAAGCTACTGGATTTTTCTTTTGGACTCCCTGATAGAAAAATTTGTTAAACGCAGTGACATTTTGGGGCAAATAATCTGATTTTTCCCTCTAAAAATATATTGAAATAATACGAATACTTTTATTTTATAGAAACGAGGAGAGAAAATCCCAAAGAATCAAGTAAAATGAAGTATATTCAACTTACCCTCGCAGATTGTCCTCAAATGTGGAATGTCTTCTTGCCGTGAAGATGATACCACACCATTATTATATATCCATGACACAATAACACACTGGATTCTTGAACACTTCACCATTGAAAAAGAAAGTGTTATGCACCGTCTTCAGGAGAAACAACAGCGGAAAAGGCAAAGGGCGGCTGACGACTGACTATATAGTCGAATGGGCGCAGTCGTTCAGTATAGTCTCTCACCGCTGTATTTACGTCACTGAAAGCCTTTCAGACAAGCTTAAAAATATGAATATAATTGGAATTTATGTTACTGGTAGTCGCAGTTTTCTTGAATGAAGAAATATGCTGTTATTGCTGTTTATGTCAAGCAAATTTATATCAAGAAACGAAGCAAGCAAGTCAATTGATTTGAGACAAGTGCGTATATTGCTCCATTCAAATGAAGAATTATTGTACAAAGCGATTTGATTTCAAGAAAATGGATTGGTTTTATTGAAGAAATCCTTCTTATCTGTACACACGTTTGATAACTGGGCCAGTATAGCATATGAATTGAGGATTAATTTCCCACTAAACATGATACATAACAAAAATATTTTTCAGTTATAAGTTTTGTGATATTGTTGGAATAACATTGCGATAATGTCCTTCTGAAGTATCCAACACAATATTATGAAGTTGAACGTTTATGAGACATCGCATCAATATTGACATCAATATCATTAGATAATATTGTGATATATTGATTTTAGGTTTATCAGATATATCTCAGACCGAGTTTGTATGTTGTATTCGTGCAACGTTTTCGTTTCACCACCATATAACGTAGCTTACATGCATGCAGGATACAAGGAGATGATATTTGTTCTTTTACGGCAAAGTAACCTTGTCAACTGTCAAAAGTCAATTCAATTCCATTTCAGCCATTTTGTTTGTGGTCTATTATGGTGAACAAGCCAAATAGTGTGATCAGTGAAAATATTGATTTTTAGGTATTATTCGTATAGTTATCAGAGTAAGTAAAGAACTAAACAAAGTCTTGGACTCAAATTCGAAACAACAATGAATTGCTCATGATAACTACTTATATGATCCAGGTTTGCTCTGCTGGAATATAGAAATGCAACCAATCTGTTTCTGCATTTTATAATATGTGAAAAAGTAGGAGGGATTCGTGAATACGGATTGTGTTCATATTTCACGAATTACAAAAATAATGGGTGAGTTATTTATCATAGCTAGAAGAAGAACATAAAATAGAATTTCAAAATGATTTAGAAAACTTCCAACAACTCGTATAGAAATATATTTACCTATTACTTTTCAGAATTTCAGTAAGGGATCACTGGATTATGCAGAAATCATATAGCTGGACTGACTAGATTTATGAGGCAGAATAACTAAAATGATACTTAGGAAAATAGTAGTCAATCTGTCTCAATATATCACTGGGTAACTAGATCATACGTATTTTTTCAGGAGTTCGGTTGGATCAATTAATATTCAGGGATAGTTCATCTTCTCTGATGTCTTTTCTGAAGATCATTCAGGTGACTTTCTTGATGATTCCAGACAAAATAGAAGTAACCTAAAAACTCCTAGATACTAATTAGAATGTTAATATACAATATTGTTCAGATGTTTTGAGTAACATTAAATATACGTTATGAAGTAACATTGATTTTATGTGATTCCTGATATATTTATATAATATTTACCATCAACATTACATTGCAATATTTATACGAGGCACATACGTCGATTGCCGCAACGTAACTGTGATATCAAGCATATCTCTAAATAACATCACAAAGTCACATTGTAATATTACATTTATGTTAGAGTTATGTTATTATGTTTAGTGGGTTGTTTCTTAAAAATCCTAAACTCTGATTGGATTCGTAAAATAGTTTGATGATATTTTGATTGGATATATCGAAACAAACTTCATCAGAACAAGCTGGAATTCAAAGAAATAAGCTTATTTTCAGTGATTAATTTGACTCCGACAAAGTAGGCCACTTCATCTTTTTCAAAGCGAAACTGAAGGACCAAGTCAAATTCCAAAATGGATTATTATTATGAGGTTTTATGCCAACTTTCTGAGAGACACTGTTGACCACCTACTTTCACTTTTCAATTGGCACGCCAATGAACTGCCAAAATGCACCGATGCATCAGACAGAGGAGGGCCGCGACGAGTTCATGAAATCGCAAGTCTGGCCATGAAAATATCATGGCCAACTGCCAGACGAAAATATTCGACCAGTTGAAAAGTGAAGAAGTGTTTTGTTTTGTCGTTGTCTTATTGTAAGCCACTTTTGCTTTCGTTGAGTTATATCGGAGGATTCGGAGGAGCTCGACGAAGGCAGAAGATTCGCGGTCGTTGCAGCCGTCGTGAATGCAGGTGTTGGAAATGAAGATACTTCGTCTGTATTCCATTAGTAGAGTTAGAGTAGAGTCGGTCCACTAAACATGATAACATAACAAAAATATTTATCAGATATAATGTTTGTGATATTGTTGAAAGAACATTGCGATAATGTCCTTCTGAGGTATCCATCATAATATGATGAAGTAAAACGTTTATGAAATGTTACATCAATATTGAAATCAATGTATCAGATTATAATATGTTAATTTTAGGTCCTTCAGATATATCTCAGACAGAGTTGTTATGTTAGGTATTTGTGCAACGTATTCGTTCCACCGCCTTATATCGTTGCATACATAATATACAGGAGATAAGGGGATAATATTTTTTTCCACCACTAGATCAAGAATCTACCATTATTTACTCCTTTTCAATGCTTAAAGTGTGTTTTTACTATCAAGATAGTTTTCGTTATATTATGAACTACTAGTCAATGAATAGACATAGACAACTCTGATATAACTATCCCGAATTCACTGTTCTCATGCGATATCCACAGGAATGGCACTCGAATCTAGTGGGTATTTATCAATAACGAATTGTCAAAATATGCATGGTCATGGCTACTAGATTTCAATCAGAATTGGAAAGAAGTGCTTTCATATTGACAATACGTCCATATTTCAGTTTCACAGAACTATAGTGATTGAAATATACTGCTAGTGGTGGAAAAAATGTAATATACACCTATAGCACCTAGGTAGTAAATAATATTATCATCACGGAACCTCGACTGAAGTCTCGGGATATAATCTTGGTCCCTGGGTAATATATACTGATATTCTTTACTACCTTGGTGTATAAATAGTTATTTATTATACAAGGAAAAAAGTAGTAGATTTTATATCCAGGTTTTGTTGTCTTCCGACGCGTATCGGAGGGAGACAAAAAACCGTGAGCTAAAATCTAATATTTTTTTCTGTGACAGAAAAAATGACGAATCAATATTGAGAAGATATTACATTATTTTGAAATCTGAAAATTATCGACGTGAAATTTCAAGTTTTTAACAGTAGGGACACCTGGTTGTAGGCATCTTTATCATTCTTTTGAAGTAATCAAATATCTGATGTCACTTCTGTCAGTCTAATTCTGTGATTCGATTTCAAAAAATTGCGAATTTAGTGGTTGTTTAGCCGCGAAGTCGAATGGAAGATAAAAGGACTTGCAGTTCTTTCTCGGAGACGATATTATTGACTCATTTTTCGGAACTATAGCACAACAAAAGCCATCAACGGTGTATATATATATGTGATATATATCCGGTAAAAAAGTATTCACTTTTTTCCCACGGGAAAAAAGTAATTTATGAAAAGTTACATTTTATATAACCTGCCAACAGAGATGAAATGCCAAACTTTTTTCCCGTCACAGAAAAATAGTTATTCATCATACAAGGGAAAAAAGTAGTAGATTTCAGCTCCAGGTTGTGTAGTCTATTTTTGTTACGCAGCAGACTCTCAAAATCGATTTAACACGAAAATGGTACCATCGAAACTGAACAGTTGTATTATTTTTGGGCAAACATTATAATATCTCCATATTTCCTGATCAAACTGCCAAAAATTGCGTTGAAAAAAAGTTGGGGGATGCAATGCCCTTAGCCCCACCTATTTCCCTCGCCACTGACAAAAATTCCAGGAAATTCTCAATATTTCCATATCGGGCATGAAAAGTTATATACATGTATAATAATCTTCGTTATCTCAACACACAGAGGGTTTCGGAACTATTTACATAAATCCATCAACCCGGGCTCCCATTAATTTAGATAGCTAGAACTCCCGAGGGGACCATTTCTGGACCCACGTTTACATGAACTTTTTTCACCATTTTTGTTTCTAGAATCTGTGGTTGGAATCTTTCTATGTTATTCTGGGACACCCTGTATATATGTAATTTTATGCTATAGAGTGACCCTGCCAATGATAAATTCCTGATTTTCAGGTCATACCTGTTATACAGAGTGGGCCTTTGAAAACGAAACAGAGGCTCTGTAGGTCGCCAAAACCGGATTATCAAAAAAAAACTGAAACAGGTCAACTACATTTTCGAGGGGGACATCTTTCTAAAATATTTTCAGCCCTGCGGCGTTGCCGCTTCTAAAGAAAAGAAGCAACAACTTTGTTATTTCAAATGGAACACCTTGTATTTTATTGCATTTTTAGATTCTCCCCGAAGAGCTGATTTCATCAATGCATCACACTTAGGGTCAAGCTGTAATGGTTTCAGGGGTATAAAGTGTTCAAATTCGAGATTTTTCAACTTTAACATTTTTTTGTGTCGAAACTATTCATTATTGGTCAAAACGGCTCTCATGTACCGATCTCAACTTGTGATTTACTATCTACTGACATTTATTTGAAACAAATACAGGGTGGTTCGAGATTCAGAATTCTGATCACCCTGTATCTGTTCCAATTAAATGTCAGTAAATAGTAAATCACAAGTTGAGATAGGGATATGAGAGCCGTTTCGACCAATAATGAATAGTTTCGACACAAAAAAATTTCAAAGTTGAAAAATCTCGATTTTGAACACTTTATATCCCTGAAACCATTACAGCTAGACCCCAAGTGTGATGCATTGATGAAATCAGCTCTTCGGGGAGAATCTAAAAATGCGATGAAATACAAGGTGTTCCATTTGAAATAACAAAGTTGTTGCTTCTTTTCGTTAGCAGCGGCAACGCCGCAGGGCTGAAAATATTGTAGGACGATGTCCCCCTCGAAAACGTAGTTGACGTGTTTCAGATTCTTTTCATAATCCGGTTTTGGCGACCTACAGAGCCTCTGTTTCGTTTTCAAAGGCCCACTCTGTAGAGGTATAGGTCTTCATCTTCTTGATGACTATTTTTTTTGTGGGCCTGGTGTAACATATTATTTTTTCTCCGATTGGCAGCAAATAATAATTTTGCTGACACATATAAATCAGCAAAGTATTACTTTTCCTGCCTAGGCAGCAAAGTGGTTACTTTGTTGATTGATATGTATCAGCAAAATTAATAATCCATAAATCGTTTATAATTTCCTTCATGTTTCATCCGAGACTTATCCGGCAACAAATTCAACTCTATATTTTTTGCCACCTCCCTAATTTCTGGAGGTTTAAGTACTTCCAGGTCGCTATCACTGTCCATTATATAATAATTTAAATATATACCGATATTTTTTCGCACAACTGTCAGAACTTTCATGAATTGTCAAACTGTATAATTATTATGGACATTTCCATAGCAACCAACCATTCCAACAACTGCGATTTCTATCAAATTTTATTTTAATTGAACACTACAGGAAAAATAAAAAGATATATATCATTATGAACAATCGGAGAAAAAATTAAATGTTCAACTCGGCAGCAAAGTAGATTGACTGCCTTAGCTGGATTCCTAGCCTCGCTACGCTCGCGGCTATGAATTCAGCCTCGGACCATACATAACTGCGTTATGTGTGGTACCTATTATAATTAATTACTAGAAGTTCTCAGATTTTTCTCCTGGTTTCTGAATTTATGAAGCAGAATGACTAAAATGATACTTAGAAAGATCGTATAGTTGATCAGTCTCAAAATATCACTGTGTTAATGGATCATATTAAGTATTTTAGAAGTATGGCAAGATCAATGCTAACATAGTTATATTCAGGGATAGATCAATTTCTCTGTTTTTGGTATAGATCATTCTGATGAGTTTCTTGATAAATCCAGAAAAAATAGACAACCTCAAAACTCCTAGAAAATATAATTAGAATGTTAATATACAATATTGTTCAGGTGTTTTGAGTAACATTAAATATACGTTATAAAGTAACATTGATTTTATGTTATTGTGTGATATGGACATTCTCGGCACATAGATATGCCAAAAAGATACTATATACTTCAATTATCGTCTATAGGAATTTTTCAAATGATAATTCTGATATTTCATCCTCGATTTCATCAGATGCGACAAGTTCAATTTGATGGTATTTTGTGTTTGTATATTTGATGGTGAATTTAATACTTAATTTCCCATTTGATAGTTCTTTGATTCATTGTATATATAGTTTCCTATACTTCATCAGGTTTCATTCAAAATATCCTAGTTTTTCTTGCAAATCATTCTAACGCATGCACTGGACTGTTGTACAATTGACATTTGTTACTTCCTATAATTAACATATTATATGACACTGACCCAATTTTCTTTTGTCAGATGTAACCTGTGACTTTCACGTATGCATACCTGGTTTGGGTGGTTGAAAATATTTAATTCTAAGAAATGTTAAGTTAGTCCTATGCACATATACCACCATTTTGTTCAAGTCAGTCAACCTATGATTAATGTTCGCATCATTTCTCCATGTTTATGTTGATTTGCACGGGCAGGTATATTAAAGTCCACATGTCTTCTTAAATTTTTCCAATTTACACGCGTGTTTTGTTTTCTCCGTGTATAAGAACAATTTGATGGAAACTCCAATAATTGGTATATTACTATTATTATTATTTTTGGTGGATTTTTTCCACTTTGATCAATGATGGATTTTGGGATCCCATTCGATGTATGCATCTTGTTCTCTATATATTATATACACTAGAATTTCAACCTATATATTTTAACCACCTGCAATGGCAGACAAAAGCAATGAGGTAGGTAATTGTGAGTCGTTTTTAAACATTGCAATTTGGAAGTACAGCTGCTTTCATAATTAGGGTTGTAGGTAATAAAGGGAAAATAATATGTGATATAATTTCAACTTATTATGCCATTAGGTATAGATGACGAATTATTGAATTATTTTGGAATCCTCCACTTATTTTATTTTGTAAGAGGGCTTGAAGTAAGGTATAGAGGTACCTACCTAGGTTTCGAATAACTAAGCACCTAATTCCGCAAGGGATTCAGTCTTATAACCATTAAAAATTATAATTGATTAATGCGCCAAAGTAAGTCTATATAATTAGGTGTATATACCATGCCTTCATCTTTGAATAAATTCGTTTTATTTTACCCACATAATCACAGTGCCTTGCCTAATTCAGTTGTTTTAATTAGGATACATACATTACAAATGTATATATAAAATTATATCGTGGGAAACAAACTAATAAACTTAGGACAATCATTCGAATAATTAGGCGCCTAGCTCAATAATGGGCGTTTACTGTACGTTTCCTCACTCATTGGAAAGTATTTCATACTTCCTAATATTTCTGTAGCTATCACTATAGATTATGTTACAGATCAGCGCGCGATGATATAGCCTGGGGCATATTATAACAGCGCTGCGACAAAACTGAGGGCAAAATTGTGACGCGCGTCACAATGACTACGCTGCTATCAAGAGTTATGAGTTATGTTAGTGAAGACTCAGGTTAGGTCAATTGTGAAGATGGTCTCCTTATTTTTTGCAGATATTCCTTATACTTATTTATAAATATATATATACATATGACCGCATTCAGCTGGGATATCTGGAAATGACAGTACCATACAAAAGAAACCTAACCTCAATAAGAGGCCATGATGTGGCAGACTGAGCAGTCGTCTATTTTTCTTGGCGCTATATTGTTGCCCGCAATTTTGTAATAACCTATACATTTTGTCTCGCGCTGATTTGTACTATTTGTAGCTTGCTCTTCTGTTTTAAAGCTGTTGTCGGCGCGCTGTTTTGTCGAGCACTCTTTCTTCACGCTCTAATTTTTTACACAGCCAGTATATATCAAGGAATAATTGGAGTATATAGTCCTTGAGTCAGTATCGTTTTCTTTTTGTTTCTTTATAACGTCGGCCTCTTTCTGCTACTGAGGCCAATTAATTGGTCTCTCTTCCAAGTACGCTATAGCGCCTACAAACTTCAGAAGAAAAGCCGTAATTATCGCGGTGGAGAAGCGATAGCGCGACTACAGCGACTATCATACACCAATCTTTAAGTATAAGTACGTGGCGTACTTGCTTGACTATACGAGCTCCACGCCGGCGACCTGAGTTCAATGCCTGCGACGGATGTTTTTTTTTATTCTGTTTTCTTCCGAAAAACATTCTTCCTAGGAAGAAGGAAGATTTAATTCAAAGGTGGCTGTTATTCATGAAGATGAAAATTGCAATATACGAGTTAAAAGCCATCAGGTACTATAATTATATGAGTGGGCGATAGTTATTATATCTTAGTAGAAACTATACTTTATCTACTATATATATCCTACTATATTTGAATATCGAAGCAACTTCTGAAATTGAAGAATAATTCATTGCCTATCAGAAACATTTTCAGTTTCAATTGTCGAAATTCACAACTTATTACAACATTGCCAGATCGCAGTTTCATCAATAATATATAAAACAATACCACTCATAATATTCCTATAGTATTGATTGATCATGGTCATTTCAATCATTGCAGGAGACTAACATTTGTATAATTACACTTAACAGTTACTTATCCCAGGTAACAAGCTGACGTCATTTGTACGTCATTATCACGTCAGGCCTGACGTCAGGATGACTTCCAAAATGACGTCATAATGACGTTTATATGACCTTCTAAGTCAAAGACGAATGACGTCATTTTCATGTCGTCAAAATGACGTCATCCCAATGGCGTCAAAATGACGACATCCTAATGGCGTAAAAACAACGTGATCTTTACGATTATTTATATCACTGAAATCTCCTGCATGTTTCAGTGTATTTTGTGCTATTTCGAAATTTTCTGTAGGTAAAAAAACACTGTTGCATTAGGGTTGTATCAATATCATCAGAAAATATGAGATTTTTTTTGTATAATTATATTGATGTTCCTTTACCACATTAAATGCAAAATAATATATTATAAGTAGGTACTATAAATACCAGTTTCACAAAATGTTCATTTTATTGGGAACTTATCCCATTCGGATGATGCACTCGAGAGATTTCTCAGAACCCTATGGTATTCCTCCAATGGCGTCCAATTCACATTCTGCTTTTTCGGCATACACCACTTGTCTAAAATAATGACCATGCTGCCATCCTCAAATTCTACTACTTGATATATGAATATGAATAAGAATGACCACCACACCACACCACATAGATAGCCGAATAAGATGATAATAATGGCCTTCTATATGTATTGTTATTTTGTTGTTATGGTCATCATGGCCGCAACGGCGAAGCGAAAGTGAACGGCTTGGCCAGTTGGCCACAGCCGTCTTCTGAAGACGGCTGTGGGTTGGCGCTGGCGGTCGACGTTCGCGTGTCTGCGCATGGTCCGTGCCGACCAATCAAATACAGTTCTCTACGCACTCTCCCGCTCTGATTTGAATTCGCATTCCGGAATAACAACGTTATAAGCTTTTTATGACGTGACATTCGGTCTTATATTTTTAATAGCTTTAGGGAAAATACTTTGCACAGAAGGTATATAATTAACAATTATCTCAGAGACCATCGAAAACACACATCTCGCACAGATTAGAGGAAAAATTATTATAAAGCATAATATATGATGAGTGACATAATAATATATGTTATATAACATAACATAACTACTAACGTTTTCATATAACAGAGATGGGAAACTTCTTGATTATGAATTTTCCTTGATGTAGATGACTCAATAATTGATGGTTATAATTAGTCATGAAAATGACCATCAGATGACGTCATATTGACGACATATCAAGGACGTCTATATAACGTCATATTAAGTACGTCAAAATGACGTCATCTTGAGGTCATATGACGTCAATGACCATAAATGACCATATATTGACGTACAAATGACGTCAGCTTGTTACCTGGGATTTATTGTAAATTTGGAATTTTAAAATTTGTTAAAAAAAAGGAGGGAAAAGTTGCAAGTCACATTTCTCACATTGTTCAAATTCATTGGATTCTTTTAGGTTAGGAATGTCTGTTTCTTCCTTTTCACAAAATAGAAGATCTTGTGTATGTCATTGACAAGTCTGTTAATATGGCCTATACTATTATTGTAGTCATCAGCCAGTTTGTGGAGAAGAAGAAAAAGAAGAAGAAGAAGAAGAAGAGATTTTGACTATGTCCACAAGTAGAAATGTCCGTTGAAGGTTGAGAATTTGTTGAGAAACGTCAACATTGAGAAACTGTAATTTTCGACAAGGATGGAACTATTTTGGTTATGTAATGTTCTATTGCGTTTTATCAATTGAAAGTAGGTAAGAAAAGATTTCACTCAAATGGTTGATATCTGTGCGTTTGTTTATACCATTAGAGACCTGGGATATGTGGGCCATTTCCATAAAAGTTCTTTTAGTTCTGTTTGATTCAGTTGCTAGAATCCTCACTGCACCATAATCCATTGTGTGATCCATACTGTTTACATGTTCTGCCAAAGCACATCTTTCCGGATGCAGTCTACTATCACTTTTGTGAGAGGAGATCCTATCTGCTAAGGACCTTTTGGATTGACCTATATATTGCTTGTCACAATCCTGACATGAAATGGAGTAGACTACATTCGTTCGTGATAGTGTGGGAACACTGTCTTTAAGTTTTGAATATATGGTTCTAATAGGTAAGATGGTTTTGTTTGCTATTTTGATATTGGGTAAGTTCTTGAAAATTTTAGTTAGTTTGGGTGTATATACAGGGTAGGTACTCACGGTCGATGGTACGTTAAACGTTTATGGAGAACGGGACATAGGATCATTCTGAAATTGAGGTTACTCACGTAGTTGCTGTAGGTCTATCGATCTAAAATATTTTCAGCTCTGCGGCGTTGCCGCTTCTATCGAAAAGTAGCAAAAACTTTGTTATTTTAAATGGATGTATCACACTTGGGGTCTAGCGGAAATGATTACAGAGATATAGGGTGTGAAAAATCGACATTTTTCAACTTTAGGATTTTTTTTTGTCGAAACTATTCATTATTGGTCAAAACGGCTTACATGTCCCCATCTCAACTTTTGATCAACTATCTACTGATATTTAATTGGGACATATACCGGGTGTTGAAATGTATTAATTCTAACTGCTTGATATCTCTCTAATGATAAAAAGTCACCCAACTACAAACTAAATAGTAAAATATTGTTTTTTACGATCGCAACGCCACCTTGTGAAATTAAAAAAGAAGTTCCCGAATAGGAGCTTCATAGTTTTCAATGCTCTTCCAGAATCTGCAATAAAAAATAGGGGTTTCCATTGAAGATTTCAATTTTACCTCCATTTCCCACTCCCCTGGAGTTCAGGTGGTGAAACTTGTTTTATAACCAGACGTCCCCCTCCAAACCATACAACTTTTATTCGGCAATTTTTTTTGTCAGATGCATAAATTTCGAGAAATTTTCGAATAAAGATCAAAATGAGACATCCGGTATATATTGAAAAAAATTTGATGAAATGCAAATTTTGATTCGAAATGAGATAACCAAATAATATAAAAACAATAATATTCATTCGTCATAAAAAGCACATGAACTGAACATGAACAGGAAATGAACAAGCAATAAAAACCAAAAATTCAAAATGATGATAGATTAGTAGTGAGAATCTGACTTCAATAATCGATTTTTCTGACTCACCACACAAAAAACATCAAACACACATGGATTATGAATCGATAATTTTTCTCCAAATTATTATCGATAATTATCGATATATCGATAATTTCCCACCCACCCCTAGTCGTGACAAGGGTATTTTTATGAAACTAATTTTTTTGATGATAATTTACTTTTTGGTTTCTAGGTAGGTATGATAAACAAAGCTATTTTGTCATTATGTTATTTTTCAAGAAATGAGCGATCGAATGATAAAATAAAAATATTCCATATAATTATATAACACACCTTACTTGATTCTTGTTACTCGTTCAACACAAAACTAACCGAAAAGTTTGCCACCACAACTAATAAGGGTTGCCACGTTGCCAGATGTCAGATAGCTTCAGGCAAGTTGCTGTGCTGGAGTCCTATGTTGTTTGAACAAGGCTAATGTACAGGGTGCCGTGTCTTATTATATTTTCATTATTACCTCAATTCTTACCAGCAGGTATCTATTTTATACAGGGTGTTCCATTTAAAAAACAAAAATACCTATTTTTCTGATGCTCATTCATTTTGATGATTTTGATATTATCGGTTATATCGATAATTTCGATATTATCGATGATATTGATAATTTAGATAATATCGATAATATCGATAACATCGATAATATCGATTATATAGATAATATCGATAATATCGATAATATCGATAATATCGATAATATCGATAATATCGATAATATCGATAATATTGATAATATCGATAATATAGATAATGTCGATAATATCGATAATATCGATAATATCGATAATATCGATAAATCGATAATTTTTCTCCAAATTATTATCGATAATTATCGATAATTATCGATAATTATCGATAATTATCGATTTATCGATAATTTTTCCCACCCCTAGTCTCCAGGTGACTGGTTTTGAAGAACATCTTATTTGGACTTTCTTTTTTTACTGAAAATTCAAAGATATCGGTCCATTTGAAATCCTTGCCATTGTCGTCAGTTCTTATAGACTTGAATCTATAATCTTCGCTATTTCATAGTTTCGCTGGACTAATACATCAAAGTTTCCAAATGCCTGAACTTTAAGAAGACAGTTACAAGCTCTTATTATTTATCTTTCGGCAACAAACTGAAACAAACATTTATTAATTTTATTCAATCGATTGTCTTTGTGAAATGAAATTATGATAATTGATACATAATAATATATTATCTCAGTGGCCTATGTGAAAACCACCCTCCATCTATTGCTAAAAAATTATTACATAAAGGCATATATCAAGATTCGCCCAGCAAGACACACATGAAACATGTGGCATAGGGGCCAATGTCAACTTTGGCCTTTACGTAAAAATATTTTTATGTATATTCTGAGATAGGGCTTATTTTTATCATTCCATAAAGTATAAACCATGTAATATTGAGATATGCCACTTTGACATGACATAGAAAAGGTCTTCTCATGCCTAAATATGGGAAAAACCCATTTTCGTCGAAAATCGAGTTAGGCCCCTTCGTAATAACAGCGACGATATATTCAATAGTAGTGGAAAAGAAAAATTGAACAAAATATTTCATCTTCATTTTTAACTCATATTGATTGGCCCATATAGTATGGTATAGTATACACACTGTATACACAAGGTATTTCCGAAATTGAAGCAAAAAATAAAATGGGGTTAAAAGGAAGAAGAAGAGCTCATAGTCATCTCCACTACTTTATTACTAAATCAATAGAAGGGGAATGTTTCGGACTCATAAAAGTCCATCTTCAGTCGTTTTTAGAAGTTAATGGGGGTGAACAATATTTTTGAAAAGGATGCCGGTGTCTATCATCATAATATGGTGGTTTTGTTGATAAATAAGTAGGTTGAGAAAAAACGGGTTTACATAAAAAATGAAGCGCCCCGTGCTCTATGAACACGCACTTCTAAAAACGGCTAAAGATGGATTTTTACAAGTTCGAAACATGTCCCCTTGATTGATTTACATTAGTTATAAAGTAGTAGAGATGACTTTGAGCTTTCCTTCTTCCTTTTGAGCAAACATGGACTTCTACCAGAGATAAAATGGGATGTTCGATTACACATAATAATACAATAAATTTGATAGGGACTGATTCTCAAAATATGCTACAAAACTTTAAATTTCTCCCAAAATATATTTTTTCGACAAAAATGTATTTCTTGAATACATTTTATATCTTCTCGTTTTCTATTACCAATTCCATTTATTGTCCCAATTTCGGAAACACCCTGTATGTCAGCTTGTTATTGCGCACTATAATGGACATTATTTTAATATATGGTATATTCAATAGTAGTGGTATAATCTCCATTTTCAACTTATATTGATTTTGAAATCCCTATAATGTTCAAAGAACATCGTGCGTTCCTAGGGAGGATAGGAACAGGAGGTAGGAATTGGAATTTTTTTTGAACTTCTGGAGAATATATGTTGTTGGGAATATACTTCCTCAGGCAATGAATTCCAGAGCCTAGCCGTCCTATATGGATGAAGGAGTTTTGATAAAGTGCTGTTCGGCATCTTTCGAGCTTGACAACAAAAGGATGTGCTGACTGGGCTTGTCTAGTTGGTCTGACTGGTATTGCTATAGTGAAGGGATGATAGCAGAAAATTCTGTATAGAGAAGGGAGGTTGGCGTGGAAAGAAAAGGAAATTGGGTTGGGTTGGGTTGGGTTGGCCAGAACATCAACCAGCTACTGAAACACGGGTAAGTATACTAATTTCACAGTGCCTATGGTTGATGTGGTGGTATCGCACCGGGCGATGGCGTTAACCATCTTCCACCTATTGTATAGTAGTATAGATTTAGTAACACAACGTAGGTACCGCAAGTATTTTCAAGACGATAAAAAATTTACAAACGTTGTTTTCATCTAGGTACAAATAGGAATATCGTTCCATCACATAAAAGGACACTATATATACATAATTATGAATGAGTACTCTTGGAATTGTCATATATTTTGAATTATCGTGTTACATCTTCCAAAAACCTTGCAGTCCGTCAGGATATCTACGAATCAGGGGTGACAGTCCGTTGATTATAATATAGATACCCACCTAGTACCTGCCATTTTTCATTTAATATATCTATCTACAGCCGTAGAAATTTTTATTTTTGTATAATCTGAACACCTTCCTGATTCCTAAACATCAGCAATTTCAATATTCAACTAGGTTTCATAGTTCACTTGAATGATCGTTATCAAATAGAAATATTTATTTGAAATCTAAGCCGAAGCAGAACCAACCATCGACCTTAGGCAATTCCGAGGGCAATTACTGAAGATCATTCAGCAAATCCTGTCCTTCAAACCCAAATGAACGAGCCATCAGTTAGTTCACTTTCTCGTAAAGAGGTTATACAGGGTGATTCATTGGAAAATGCGCATACAATAAGGGTATATGGAGGACACCGAGGTGCTTAAGAATAATCCATATTTCATAACCTAGATACAGGGTGATTTATTGATTTCCCCATTTTTTCAATTGACCATAACTTATGAACCACCCTATACAATTTTTTGATACTTGGTTTGTATGTTCTTTGTCCACAGTGGTATGACGATTGACATAATAAGATGAAGTTTTATTTCAGGGACGGCCTTGAAAGAATTAATGAGTTGTTTTCGAGTCGGAACAACACACAATATATCATTATTTTGAGATTTAATTTATAAATTTGGAAAGAGCAGAAGAAACTAAGTATGACTGAAATCATTTGGTGTTTCAGCATACAACTTTATCACCTATTAACTTGAGTGAAATCTATAGACGTTTCGAAATTGAAAAAAAAATTATGATAATAATGAACATATTGTATGTCTATGGGTTTAACTCAATATACAATTTGTTGCAACCACATTTTTGTTCGAAATAAAGTTATGCTTTTTTCGGAATTGTCATTGTTCAACATTTTCATGATTGTTGTTTTAAATGTTGTACCAGGTGATTCAATAGGGGTGATGAGGTACTGTATCTCAGCTCAGGAACTCATATAGTTAATGAAGAAGGCCCCTTTGCAAAGGCTATAACAACCAGAGTGGCATAGAAAGTTTTTTATGTTATTCACCAAACCTTATTCGTTTCTTGAAGACCTTGTTAGCAAAGTTATTAGTTCCTGAGATACAGTAACTTGTTACCCTTATTGAATCACCTGGTACAATGAATAAATGTCATGATGATTTTATGATAATTTTCTCACACATAAAAGTTAGTCATTTATTATAATAATTTGTCCCAAATACGGACATGTCCTCCTGTTTCCAATTAGGTTTGGATCCAAAAATAAGGAGACAGAAAAATGGTTTTTTATCGCTTGGAGCGCACGAAAGGAAATCCCTATAATGTTCAAAGAACATCGTGCGTTTCTAGGGAGGATTAAAGATTATATGTTGTTGGGAATACTTCAATGATTTCACGGATTATAAATGGTGGTAAGTACCACCTGGGACCACAAATATTTTTTTTCAGTTTGTGTCCCCTCATTATTGAAACATTCAGATTGAACTCAAGTTGATAGGTGGAAAGTTGTATGTGGAAACACCAAATACATCCAGTCTTACTTATTTCACCTTGCTCTTTTCAAATTGGCAAATATTGATACACAAGGTATTGTTTCGACTCGAAACATACTTATTGATTTTCCTAAGGTCGTCCCTGGAACAAGACTTTTCTTCATTATGACAATCGTCACCTCTGTGGACAAAGAACATACATATCGAATATCAAAAAATTGATAGGGTGGTTCATAAGTTATGAATGATTGAAAAAATGAGGGGAATCAATGAATCACCCTGTATATTGGTTATATTAAGAAAGAAAGACCCTTGAAATATAGATTATTTAGAAGTACCTCAGTGTCCTCCATCTCGCATCTACCTTTACTGTATGCGCATTTCCCAATGAATCACCCTGTATTATATTGTGGTTCAGTCTCAGTTGTCCGACTGTATAACAAATTTGAAGACCACCCATTCTATCCTTTCCAAGCCATGTTGAATAGTCCGTTCTAAAAATATCTCCTGATGGTATCAACGTACCATCATCATTCTTATTGGGCGAGCCCAGTCGAATGTCGGATGGCCTGTCAGCGTTGGCCTTGAACTTGAAATAACCACTATCAGAGCTTCGAATTTCGGGCACCCATAGGCTGGGCGACGCACCAATGAACCAATAGGTAGTTCCACAAAGTTGGTGTAGTGGACCATCTTTGAAAGCCCCCACCTATACACGCTGAGTTAGAATAATCATTAGATAAACCTATGTGTATTTCAATATTGAAACTATTATAACAAAATTATATAATGATTGTTTGGCTTCTTAAATGAAAGTGAGATATCATTGAGGGGAAATACTGATCTACTCAAAATATTTACAGCAAATAAGAAAAAACATGTTTTTCCTATGAATACCCCAAAACGGACAGCATTTTTTTTGACAAGTGGATTATCAGGTCCATTTTTTATCTTTTGGGGCGCACGAAGAGAATCTCTGTTATGTTCGAGGATCATCTTTCGTATAGGTATATAGGGAAGAAAGGGAGAGAAGGTAAGTGTTTTCTTCAAATTTCGGAAGATATGACCCAGATAACACGAAGACGTTCTGATAATGTCCTTAGGATGTACACCCAAGCAGCAATTTGGCGACGACAACCACATAATACACCAAAACTAACGTTGTACTTGGTGTTGAAATAAGTCATTCATTAAACGACGCTCTCTAAACCACCGAACAACGTCGTCTCAATGTTTAGCATGACTTTAGATTAACTATACGACGTTGTTACAACGTTCACCCAACCACCTACAAAGAAGTAAGTATTCTGAGAATGGAAATGACGTTCTAAATACGGCGACGGAGAGCCGACCTTGTAAGATCTACCTAAACTGATGGGGTAAAAAATAGTTTCGGCAAAGTCATCTTCACAACATGTTCACAACTAACCTTTTTTTAGAATATGATGAATGATGTCAGTGTCAATGTCAAAATTTCCCAAATTCTACTGGATAGCTGAATGCTGAGGACCGTTTTTCTGAAAATCTTCAGTACAAAAATAGTGGTGTCTCTTATATGCATGACTTATGTGAACAAATATAGGAACTCAAGTTATGGTTAGAGGCTTCCGGAATTGAAACGAGCCTTCAAATACACTGCCTCTTATCACAGGCAAAAAATAGATTAGAGAGAGGTATATAGAGTTTCATGTCTAATGAAGGAACAATCACCAACTTGCTCCTTTGTAGGAGGCCAGTACCCTGTTCCATTTTATTCCCATTGGTGTGGTATCGGTTCTACATCTTGCGTGCTTTTTATTAGAGTCACTGGATGTAGAGTCACTAGAGTTCGGACACAGATGAACTATACAATGGTTTAAGTGAATAAAAGAATAAGACATATATTCTGCTCTTTGTCTTTTCAATTTCCCTAGTAGAGCCTGATTGTCAGATACGATTTTAGAGGTTAACATTTCTGTCAAATCAATCATAGCCGTAGATGAACAATGGATATAGGGTACAAACACCCACTTCAATTCATATAATTATAGTGATACACTTCTAGCAGAACGACTGTTATATAAATGGAAATAATGCATGTAACAACATTTTGATATTAGAAAATATACACATTTGGATAAACTTATAGCTATAATTCCTTATTGTATGTGAAACTGTACTCCAGGGTGATAAATATAAAACATGAAGTTATCAATATTAAATTAAAGAAAGGTATTTTCAGGAATATACAGAAAGTAACATAAGTACGTTCAAGTGAAGTATATTCCTGAGACAATTTTAAGAAACAAAGTCTATATAAGCTTGTGTCCGGAAATGCTTCATTTATACAGATACAGGGTGTTGAAATACAGAGAACAAATCATGGTTCGATAAACATTTCATAAACAGGAAAAAAGTAGTTTATTTAATTATTTTGACGAGACCTACCAAATTCTTGTTTTTGTAAAGTTCTCAGCAACTTCACTTGCCGCCCTAGGAGCTATGACACATGGATCCATATAGAAAATATCTCCAAAACGATAACCTCCAGCGTAATTGAGGCCCTTATGATAATTCCCTCGATACATAAATACCTATTCACTTTTCACTGTGGAATTTTGAATTTGGTCGGCATCAAAAACGCCATATTCAATAATATTTCACGTAATATTTCACGTATTATCCAGTGACTCTAACTGGATGGTATTAGTTTGATAAGAGTTCGGACACAGAAATGACAACTGTTAGGGTTTTTGAATGTTTAGATTCATTAAGTTACACACCTTATTGCATTGTGACAATAGCACCATAGTCGTCCCGCGCTTTTTATTCAAAATTGTTTGAATTTGACAATAAATTTTATAAACGTCAGAATTGAAATAAAATTCAATAATTATACTTTCGAGAAAAAAGCAGCTATGGAAATCACTTGCTGTGTAATAAATTGTGCCAAATCTGATAAAAATGGATATCATTTATTCAATTTTCCAAAACAAATATCAACCATTCGCTTATGGAAGAAAGATATGAAACGGCCTGGGTGGAAAATCAGTTTCAAGACAAGCGGAATTTTTGAGATATATATTGAAATTCACTTCTTATAACAGCATCTGATCAGAATGAAACTCTATTTTAGGCCCAGTTTCGAACAGAAGATTTCAAAATCTGTTTGAGAGAATCTGCTATTCCATCAATTTACAAAGCAGACGATTTCAAGAACAAAATTCCATTATTATCATCACACAAAATACAGAACAAAATAATCATGGAAAGAGGAAATGACCGTAAAATTACATAATGAAATTGGAAATTTGAAAACAAAACTAAGAAAAGCAAGGAAACTACGTGATATATTATATTGAATGGCGTTTTTGGTGCCGTTCATATTCAAAATTCAACAGTGAAAAGTGAATAGTTATTTATGTATCAAGGGAAGTATTATAACGGCCTTAATTACGCTGGAGGTTATCGTTTTGGAGACATTTTCTATATCGATCCATGTTACTCATCGGCTCCTAGGGCGCTAAGTGAAGTTGCTGAGAACTTTACAAAAAAAAGTATTTGGTAGGTCTCGTCAAAATAAACTACTTTTTTCCAAGGAAATGTTTATCGAAAAATGATTTGTTCTCTGTGTTTCAACACCCTGTATCTCCGAAATGAAACATTTCCGGACACGAGCTTATATAGACTTCATTTCTTAAAATTGTCTCAGGAATGCTCCACTTGAACGTATTTATGTTACTTCCTGTATATTGAGAATACCTACCTTTAATTGAATATTAATAACTTTATGTTTTAAACTTATCACTGGAGTACAGTTTGACATACAATAAGGAATTATAGCTATAAGTTTATCCATATGTGTATATTTTCTAATATTAAAACGTTGGTACATGCATTCTTCTCATTTATAACAGTTGTTCTGCTAGAAGTGTATCACTATAAATTGAAGTGGGTGTTTGTACCCTATATCCCCATTGTCCATCTACGGCTATGATTGATTTGACAAAAAATATAACCTCTGAAATCGTATCTGACAATCAGGCGCTTCTAGGGAAATTGAAAAAACGAAGAGCAGAATATATGTCTTATTCTTTTATTCACTTAAACCATTGTATTATAGAAAATAGAAAAGGACAAAAGTTCAGCTGTGTCCGAACTCTCATCAAACTGATACCATCTAGTGACTCTACTTTTTATGATCACAAATCTAAAATGGGCAGCCATTTCTAAGAACCCTTTCTATCCCAGATATCAGAAAAAAATGGGTATGTGATAGAGAAAATAAAACATACGAAGAAAACGAGAAATGACATCAATAGTCAATGATTGATGACAAATGACATTAAACACAAATTACATTACTGAATGACATGGAGAGGCGCGTTCCACAATGTGGAGCAGGGTGGAGTAGTTGGACCGCGTTCAGTTTGATGTCGGATACGAAACTCCAGTCGCGCTTCGGGTATAAAGTTGGTTGTCTAGCAGACTGAAGTTGAAAGTTAGTAAAAATTTCAGTTTTCTGATATCCAAAGTGGCGTTGACGCCTACAATACTCCTATTCCATGTTTGAAGTGTGATTCTCTTTGGAAACATGGTCGGCCATTGAAAGTTGGGATATATAAACAAACATATTCAGAAGTATTATTGCCATATTTCAGTTCTCTAAAAACCATTTTTATATATTCCTTCCATTTCGAATTTTAGATTTTTCGATTTTCGAGAAATTCGCAACGGATGAAGGGCGTGCTTTTTTTGGCATGAAACGATAGTATATTAGACAGTAAAATCAAATGCGCTGTTAATTTTTGTCTCCAATCGTTATTTTTCGGCAATATGAATATAGTATTTGTGAATGAAACATTTTGTTATTGACATGCCATAATAGTTGTCTGAAAGTTTTTCACCATGCTGATCTTCAGTAATTATTTGGCTGAAAAATAATATCAGTCAAAAAACAATAATGTTACCAAATATTTTCGAACTCAATTTATATAAATTTGAACTAATGTCTCAGACCGTGTTAACGTGTTTTATGGTCGACAAATTCAACCAATCAGTGTTATTGGACGTGTCAACATCGTTGCCAACAGCCAATTTTAAAATCGGCTACATGATTTTGAATTGACTCGGCCGTTACTTGATCCATGGCAAATCAGAAATTAACGATAAGATTTCCACAAAATTCTCAAACACACGACATGTTTCGCTAACACAGTAGCTTCGTCAGGTGATATACTGGTACAATGAACCAGGGACGTACCTAGGACATTCCTATGTTGTTAGGGCCTATTCCACATAAAATGATAAAATACTGGTGAGAAATGTCTCGTAATTTCGTGAGACAAACTCGGTTCTTTAGACTTCAATTCTTTTAAACTTCCAGTTGCTGAAATGCCTGAATAAACTTTATCCAGTGGTGAGAATATGGCAGGAATGACATGATTCGATCTGAAAATATCAGTCGATTTGCTAATTACTGAAATTTCTATAAAATTAACACAAAGATTTCTCAACAAAATTTCTTTCTCAGGCTTGGCTTCATAAAGTAGAGGTTATTGTGACTATAGAATAATGAATTGAATTCTGTCATAAGAGTGGGCAATAGGACTGGAAAAATGATGAATACAGCGCTCTCGCTCCTGACGCTTTATGGGAAAACAGTTTGGCATATAGTATATTTTTAAACGCCATCATATAGACAAAGGTTCAAATTAGGGCGGATACTATCTCATTTTTCAAAATTCGAAAAAAAAAAGTTTCAAAAATGTATTTCAATATAGCATTATTAGCTGTCGAAAAAAAAATATTTATACTGCTTGTTCAAGATTTTCAGATAGTATCCGCCCTAGAATGAACCTTCAATATGCTACAGAAAAAAAATCAAATCATAATGTGGCTTGGTTTCTTCACAAAGCGTCAGGAGCCAATCCTCTGCAACCTCAAAAATAGGCATAAGTTCACGATGATATTTGCGCCCTCTGGTGAAAGTTATATCAGAAGAACATGGCAGTCGATATAGCCTTAGTTCGGGTGATTTGATGAAATATAGAAATAATGAAATTTAAAAATAACCTATATAAATTCATGACATTTCAAAAATAAACTAGTATGTATTGATTACTTTGAGACAAAAATAATTTATTCTTCTTACATTTTGAGAAGTATCATTTTATAGTTCGTTCGTCAATTAAGTGAAGTCTATTGAATAATCTGATGCGTAATTTCACGCGAGTTCATTGCCTCAAGTGCCCATAATTTCGCTAAACGCAAAAAATCGTCTACAATAATAGAATACGTATAGGTGGTTCCCCGAACGGGTTGTTTTTTACACGGCGTAACATCCTGAGATGCAGGGTGATGCAGGATGCAGGTATACGTTTATGGTCAATGGAATAGAGAGCTTGAGCTTCTGAAATTTGTAGGTTTTACAATTTTGTATTTATAGTGCGAGTGTAATATAATAGTGGTAGGTCATTAATGATTGGTGACATTATAAAAATACTCAACATCCCTTGAATGTTTACGAATCCAGGTAAAATGAATCAATGTTGAATATTTTCGTCATGTCAGTAGTTTGATCCGCTTTATGCAGAAACGTTGAACTTTGTATTTGGTGTGGAAATGTTTTTGTGTTTGTGACTATAAGTGTTGAAAATGCCGCCTATGAAACCCAGGGCAGGTGATTATCGTAAGGGAGAAAAAACAAAATTACATGTGTCGACAAAAAGACGTAGCCGGACGTAGGATATCAAGGGGGAAGAAAAATATCAGTATCGGTCGAATGTTATGTTCATTCTCTTCACCCAGACACCCCTATTTTGGAATTCCAAATGGCACCCCCTACTTCGAGATATATAAAATTCAAAGTCTAGCAATAATAACCAACCAGATGGAAAACTATCTTAATATTCGATCCATAAATATCGGGACATAATCATTAAATTAAGTTATATTAGGTCAGTTATTACAGCCAAACATTTTGTCAATTTTCATTCACATGTGGAAACAATGGTTAATAAAACTCAGCCAGAGAATATGGATGTACTCAAACTGATATATTTCTCGAAAAGTAGACAAATAAATGGGAAAACGTTTCAAAAAATGTTTCAAGAATTCTAGAATAGGCTGTACTATTGAGCATCAAATATTGAAGCATATTTTCGAATAATTGCTTCAAATACCACTGTCAAAGATCACTCGCTCTCTCTAACTTTTGTTGATCACCAACATGAATCATTGAAATAAATCATTATTCATCTGGTCGGATTGGTTTTTGTTTCCGCCTCAATTTGATGTATCTCAAGTTGCCATTTGGAATTTTATAAAGTAGAGGTGGCGGGG
Organism: Phaedon cochleariae; assembly: GCA_918026855.4. Taxonomy (NCBI): domain Eukaryota; kingdom Metazoa; phylum Arthropoda; class Insecta; order Coleoptera; family Chrysomelidae; genus Phaedon; species Phaedon cochleariae. Next base: position 24,237,662 of record OU896711.1, on the reverse strand, counting down.
GTTTGAAGGGATGATCATAGCATTCAATAGATACTAGTACTTTATTTCCTCCTCAATATCTGAATCAACCTATTTTTTTCCATAATTGTTATCATCGCACATCATAAGGCTAAGTGGTAAGTTTTGAAATCAAATCTCTATTTTACTTGGTTCTTTGGGATTTTCTCTCCTCGTTTCTATAAAATAAAAGTATTCGTATTATTTCAATATATTTGTAGAGGGACAAATCAGATGATTTGTCCCTCTACAAATATATTGAAATAATACGAATACTTTTATTTTATAGAAACGAGGAGAGAAAATCCCAAAGAACCAAGTAAAATGAATGTACCACCTCCTCGATTAACCTACAGACAGTATTTACCAAATCTCTGTACTATGAATCGAGGAAATCGCCTATTTTGTAATATTCTCAGCTGAAACTGAATTTCAAAATTTTCTCTTCCAATGAGGAATTGGTGAAATAATCAACAATATTTCAATTTGTGCTAACTTAATCCACATCATAACATTTTTAACAATCAGGCATTTGATGAAATGTTGCCGCATATCATCGAGTTCAACCCGTTTCTATAAAGAGCACCGTACCATGTTCTTGACCTCACACAATATACCTCTCAATTCACAAGTTCTCGCGCTACTGCTGCTGCTGTTTTATATTCCACTTCAGCTGTGCTCAAAGCAACATAGTATCTAATGCTTTTCAAAGAACCAAGATACTGATTTTTTTTGACGGCTATAACACAAAATTGCTTTCGTTTTACTATGTTTGATATCACAATGACTTCATTTTGTTATTATTTCACAAATTCTCATCTCTCATAAAATATAAAATTTCAAGCAATGACATCAACTCTGTCTAATAGATCAGCATCACTAAAGAGTGAGCAATGAGCCGCACAAAATAACAAATTCAGCGCTATCGCTCCAGACTTCCCATTTCGAAACCATTCAATATTTTCAGAATTTTTTCGATTCATGCTCTAGCCAAAGGACCAAGCTAGGTTGTATACTATCTGATTTTTCGAAATTTTTAAAAAAAGAGTGGAAAAAACGTTCTCGAAAAGTGCTCAAAATTAGTCAATTTGGCAAATAAAAAAAAATACGTGTACATGAAATAACCAATTTCCAAATAGTATCCAACCTAGATCTATCTGTCAACAAACCACACAAAAAAAAGCAGCTCGAAATAACGATCGATGTCTATACAGGACGTCAAGAGCCGTTGCTCTACATTCTCACAAATACGCACGATTTGGTCGATGGTGTTTGCGCCTACGTAAATCACCCTGTATAATATAACAGAAAAGTTAACTTTAGCTGACGATACAGTTGAAATTCAAGAAAATAATGATTAAAGCCTACTCATAGTATCTGATGAGTCATTTCGTTTGCTTCTTGGTTTTTCAAGATCGGATTTTCAAAAGCAGCGCTATGGCTTGAGGCTTTTAAAATCCTAATTTTTCCACAACTCTCGACCAATGAAGAGTGTCGTAAATCTTCATAACATATGTAAACGTAATGGATATAACCAAGGATATAACACAATCAAGGTGTTATCAAGTTAGATTCTATGACCGGATTACCCGATGAATATAGGTAGAATACTACTGAATACATTTCGCTAGGAATCTGCTAGGCAGATTATTGGCAATATAAATAAATATTCGGACGCGGTAATCACCCCGACTAATTGACCAACCGGGTGAGTTGTCCTTTTCTAAAAAGGATGCTTGTTGATTTATGACTGTTTTGTAACCGCCCACTGCTATCTCTTCCTAACCCCCCCGGACCTCAGGTATAGGCGAGAATTGTCGCGTTTCTCAACCTTGCCCTAAAACATATACGACATGAATTCACAGTAAATCTGATTTGTGAAAGAATTGGTTGAAGTTTCCAACATACCTTCTGTGATATAAGATGGATCTTCAAATCTTGATTATCTGAAGTATCGACACATACCTACTTTGAGTTAGCGACATATATAGTTATGGAAGGGCATAATATTTTATGAGTTTCAACCCGGACAAGAATTTGAAACTCTTCAAACTTTTTTCGGCGTATAGCACTCCTGTTAAAATGACTCCTAATATTTCGGAGTACACTTTTCACATGCTTAGGATGCTTGAGGCAGCTTCTGACCCCCTCAATTAAACCCAGACAATATGTGAAAAATCATTTCTCAA